>PVJO010005665.1:0-96237 GCA_004026905.1 Hystrix cristata | reverse complement strand
ACACCTCAGGACACGTGGAGCTAAATCCTGAAGGAGCTGAGATTTCTGGTTAAACGTAGTGGACTGACCCAACATGTTCACTTGTGCATCTTCCTAAACCCCACTGCAACGGAAGGCAGTAGTTTAAAATGTATAGCTGCCTGTGGTGGCACATACCTGTGATCCCAGCATTCTGGGAAGCTGAGTCAGGAGTCTTGCTCGTTTTTTGAACCCAGCCTGGGCAGTTTAGAGATTGAGCAAAACTCTGTCTTCCAATAAAAAAATTACAAAAAGAATTGGGGAGGTAGCTTAATGTGAAGGCTGTGGCTTCAATCCATAATACAAAAAAAGTATAAAGCCATAAGAACCAGAGAGCAAAAGAAGAGATAGAAGGTGGTAACAGCCTTAGGAGAGTAAAACGGCTGAAGTCTGCTAGCATCACTGGAGAGTACTAAGCTTATTGATCCCTAAAAAGGTTCAGGAGTTGAAGGCATCAGGAACCCCAGAAGTCAGGGGTGCAGAAATGTGTGTGTGTGTGTGTGCGTGTGCACGCACACGTGCATACTTATTGGCAGAATTCAAGGACTGAAGCCCATTGCAGGTTCAGTGCAGAAAATGGAGTTGAGGTGAAAGTCTGCATACTGAGAGGTGGGACTTTGCCTTCCCCTTCTCCATCAGGCTCCTACTGGGCAAGAAATTGGATGATTCATCTTTAAAGAAACTGAGCCGTCTCAAGGAAAATACTATTTGATGATAACATTTGAGAGCTAGATTATCTTATGGTGAAGTCCATTAGTCAGCAAAGTCCAAACCATCCTGCAAAGAGCCTCTGGTGATTTCGTCTTAAAATAGCCAGTGACTACCAGAAATGGGAAGTATCCAACATTAAAAGCAGAAGCCAAAACTTCAGATAGGGAAATATGGGGAACAGAAGAAAATATTACACATACACAAACACACTTGCACACATATGTGCGTGCAGAGACACACACACCTACACACACACACACACACACACACACACACACGGCTTCAGAGAGATAAGACCAAAAACTGAAAGGAACAAGCAATCAAAGAACAAGAACAAGTTGTTGAAAGTCAAAGATATAATAAGCAAAAGATAAAGTTCTGTAGAGGAATTTTAAGGTAAAGTTAAGAATATCTGAAGTTAGATAAAGAACAATAGAAAAGTGGCAGGGCAGATGTTACAGAGCTAATTCATGAGGTCCTGTGTCCAAAAGGATTTTTAGGAAAAGTACCTTGAAACCAAAAGAAATGAAATTATCAAAGAAGTAATACAAGAAAATTTCCCAGAACCAAAGGATATATATCTCCATATTAAAAGAGCCTAAACATTTCTTATTTTGATTACAAATGCACACCAAGGCACATTATTGTGAAATTAGAGGACATCAGAGATTAAGAGAAAATTATACATGCTTCAGGGTCTCACACAAAGGATTGCAATTCATAATGGAGTCAGAAGGAAAGAACAATAGTGAAAGAAGACGGTGGGTAGAGCACACAATCAGAATCCTGAATGATGTCATTTCAGCCTTCAGCTCTGCATCCAGCCGGACTGTCAGTTCATAAGGTAGAATACAGACATTGTAGACATCTGCAGTCTGAACATCTGCTTCTCATGCATCTCTTATCAGGAAACTAATAACTGATTTGGCCTCAGTTCAGTTAAATCTAAAAGATATTTGAGCACCCACTATATTTTTAGCATGATACCATGCGTATAATCACTATCCCATGAATATTTATAGCTGTAAATTGAAAGGTTCAGAAAACAAAAATGATTTAAAACTCAATCCATGCTTCTGACAAGCTTGTATTTTACTAATCATGGATAAGTCAAATAACAATATATGAAGCATAATAAGTGCAGGTATTCTCACAAAGTTAGGAACTGCTGTGAGGATTTGGAAACTGGCGAGCTCAAATCTGATTGAGATCCAAGTATCATGAAAGGAATATTATTTGGGATGCTTCTTGTAAAGTAAGTCAGAGTGCAACAAGCAGGTGTGGTTAGAAAAGCACTCCAGTCAAGAAATAATGTAAGTATAATCACAGAACTATATAGCTCATGAGCTGTTGAAGTGAATGGTCCCGTGCTGCTAGAATGAAGGAAGGAAAAGTGAAAGTTAGTTAAAGCTGTATTACATAAGCTACAAATATCAGACTGGCAGTGAGAGATCCTTCCCTTGTTCATTAAGCAGCATAGGAGTCTCTGAGAAATTTCCCTCAGAGAGTGTCCTTGAGGAGGATTCATCTTGCACATTGACCCAAATGTTGCCTGCTGGACAGAACTCATTGATGGGTAGGATGTCTTTCTTTTCTCTCTGTCTCTTACTTCCCTTACTGCTTGGCACTGAGTAGGCATACAATAAGTATTTGTTGAATTGAACTTTGAATGAAGTAATAGAGAATTTCAAGAAAGAGGAAATGTGATCAGCAGTCATTGCTGGACAGAGGCAAGCTGGGTGATGAGTATTTATAATTAGTAATGGGGAGATTATGAGGAACCACAGGGAAAACATTTCAGGTGAATGCTGGGGCAGGCCAGATAGTGAAGTGTTGAAGAGTCAGTGAGTTGAGTAATCAGGTTTAGGTGCTCTTTGGAGCAGTGTGACAAAGGCAGGAGAGTCCCTGTCTGATTTAATACCTCCAGTGTCTCATTGTATTCTGACTGTCCTGCGTATCCTTCCTGCCGCACTAATGTTCTGGGGTGCTGCAGAATATCTACCACTCTGTTGGTAAAGGAAGTTGTCTCCATTTGGCCTGGAAAACAGCAAGTTCTGAATCACTAGACAGACACCAGAAAGTACTTACATGCACTAGATAGTGGTGTTGAGGGAAACAAACAGTAGAGTGAAGTAGTTGGGTTTTTATAGTCATGGGTGTTATGGAAACATTGAACATAAGTGTAAGCAGTGGAGGGGAAAGACACCCATGTGTTGGATCTGGCACTATATTCCTACTTTCTTAAATTAAAATATTACTTTGGAACATTTTGATTTTAATAGATCCATTTCAATTACTTGTCATTCCCCCACCCCAAAGTGTCAGATTTAATAAAACTTCAAGGAGTCAGACATATTCTGAGGTCAGTTTCTTCCTTCACAAATGGAATATCATGTGGTTCCACTTCAGTTATATTTCAAGAGCTGACAGGTTGACATTTTTATTACGTTCTATAATGTTCTATTGGTTATGTTATTATAATTTATAATGGTGATTTAGAAGAAAATTTTCTGTGAGAGCCAATCTAACAGTCCTCCGTGACAGTGTATAAATTCTCTTTTGTAGTTTTCAGTAGGGCTCCCCTTATTGAATGAGTATAAAAATATTACTTCTCTGAAAGATACTTAAGGTAAATGTTTTATCAAATAATTTTAACTCAGTTCCTTTAACTGCATTTCATGGGCATACTTATAGGACTTATCTCTTGTGGTTCCAGGGTTTTTTTTCCAGCCGAAAATTATATTTTTTTCAGCCAAAATATTTAAAATGTGTTTACATATTTATATGATATTGCTTTATGTAGTAATAGTACCATAACTCATTCTTGGTTGGTGGGGTTTCACCCTCTGGTGAATCTACCCGGGCGCCAGGTCTTTGCTGACTGAGGGAACCCTGGGTTGGTCCACTTCCCACTTTCCCGTAGGGGCTGCAAATGCAGATCCAAGAAGGGTTCAGAGATCAGGTGAGTGTGAAGTGCATGGGAGCAGCCTTACTTTGCTCCAGCTCATTGTAGCCTCCCTTGTGGGAATGCAGGCATAGAGTTCTAGATCTAATGTTTTCATACAAACTTAGACTTTGAAGTTTTTTAATAGTTCCTGGATTCTTAAATTTTACTGATTCAAAATGTTTACAAACATTGTACAGGCCAAAGGAAAAACATCACATTCGTAGGCAGAATCAGCCTTGTGTCACCCATTATGGTGGTGCTTGCCTGTAATCCCAGCACTCGCTCAGGAAGCTGAGGCAGGGGGATGGCTGCAAGTTTGAGGCCAGTACGAACTACATAGTGAGAGCCTATCTCAACAAGACCAAGAAAAGAAAGAAAAAATGAAATCAGCCTTGGGTTGCCTGTTTCGATCTTGGGCTCTTAATGAAAATTTGACCACCCACCACACTTGCACTGTGAGGTTCAAGGATGGTCATTCTTCCTTCACAGATACTGACCTCCCAGCTTCTCTGTGTGTCTTTTTGGAGAGCAGGTAGGGTTACGGTGTTTTGAAACAGGCTCTCACTATGTAGTTCAGGCTGGCCTCAAACTCAGAGTAATCTTCCTGCCTCAACCTCATGAGTGCTGGAATTACAGGCATGTGACGTCACACCTGGCTCTTGGTGTTTATTTTTGTTTGCTCCCCAGAAGTCACCTCTCACCCAGCAGCTTTTGCGATAGCTTTCCCCTGCTCAGTTTGAACCAGCCAGATCCCGTGATTCCCCGCAGCCCTGTAAGACAACTGAGCGCTGTGTGCAGCCCTCACAGTGCAGTGGGCTCCAAGGCAGAGGTGTTGTGGTGGGAGAGCGTAGCAGGGGAAAGCTGCCCAGCTCATGGCCGGCAGGAAGCAGAGTGAGAAGGAAGGAACCAGGGAGGAGGAGCACCCTCCAGAGGCACACCTGAGTGACACCCTTCTTCCTGCCAGCCCCACCTCACATTGAGCTCTGAGCTTGGGTGGAGCAGTCCACTGGTGAGCACAGTGACTTGTGACCAGTCATCTTTAGCAGCCCTACTTCTGAACATAGGAGACTCTGGGGGGTGGTCTAGATCTAGACCATAGTTCTAAAC
This sequence comes from Hystrix cristata, assembly GCA_004026905.1. Lineage (NCBI taxonomy): Eukaryota > Metazoa > Chordata > Mammalia > Rodentia > Hystricidae > Hystrix > Hystrix cristata. The sequence goes on along the minus strand of PVJO010005665.1, from coordinate 91,454 downwards.
CCATCTTACAGAGGAGGCGTAGAGAGCGCCCCAAGTTCACACAGCTATCAAGTGGTGAAGACATGGTTGGAATGAAGTCACACAGTCTGACTCCCAGACCACATACTTAGCCACTGCCGAAGAGAATACAGCGAAGTTAGCTTGTCTGAGAAGTGAGCATGTGAGTTGAGAGAATTTAGAACCGATTCCTGCTAAGCCTGATATGCACTGCTACTTAGGGAACCATAGATTATGGTTCTAGAGTCCCTATCTGTAGCATTCTGTTGCTAGTGCTTAGGAGAGCATAGACAATTAATAAGTGTTCATTATTTCTTGGCGTTCCCCCTTTATATATTTTTCTGGCACCTATTTCTGTTGCTGCTGCTCGCTTACTTCTTCATCCTCACCTCCAGATCTTCTCTGAGTCCAGTCTCCAGCCTAAATTGTCCCATGAGAGACCAGACCTGCCCCTCCAGCAGCGGAGCCCGGCGCCGCGATGCATGTGGTGTCCCTGATAGTGCTCGTCAGAGCGACTGAGATTTTCATGTTATTTCCTTTTCCTTGTATTTTAAGTGTTCATGGTAAAAATAATAAAAAAATTAAAAAAAAAAAAAGTGAGCCAGGGAACTGTGTAGAATGAAAGTAGAAATAATGGAACCGATGTTACTCACATTGTTTAACTTGCCATGACTCTAAATTTAATGAAAACGTGTAGAACAAATTTGAATAAGATAAAATTAAAACGATTAGTCGTTAAAAAATAAAATAAAATAATATAAAATTTAAAACTAACAATTTACTCGTTTAGAAGAACTTTTAAGTATATTTAGAATGTCATGGGTATGTGGATTACTTTTCTCAACTATAAATTTTATGAAACCTATATATGAATCAAGTATTTCCAAAATTTAGCATCTGAATTTGGCATGTACTATAAGTATAAACACACCTCAGATTTCAAAAGCTTAGTAAGAAAAGAAAGTATTTCAATAATTATTTTATATTGATTACATGTTGAAATAATGTTGGTGTATTGAGTTAAATATATTACTGAAATAAGTTTCACTTGTTTCTTTTTAATATTTCAGTATACTTCTGGCTAACCTAAAATTACATAATATGGCTCATTTATGTTTCGTGGTGCTGCTTTTAAAATTTATTTCTAAAAGCCTTTTTACTCTGCTTACTCATTACTCCAAGCAGTCACATTTTAGGTGATGTGTTTGTTTCTGATTTGTGAATTTCTGGTGGGTAAACATTCTGAAGGTCTTTTCCTTAGTTGAGCCCTCAGCACACAGGTACGCAGCAGGCTTTAGGGATGGAAGCCCCCTTGTGGGGCATCGTCCGCCCGGCTCCGAACCGTGGACTGCGCTTCACTGTCCTCGTGCTTGCCGTCCTCACTCTCAGAGGTGTCTGCGAGCCACCAAGTGTGGCCTCTGCTAAATACAAAGTTAAGGCAAGCTCGAAGAAGAAGTGCTTTTTGGTCTTCTCTGAGCTCAAAACATGCAGCTAATAGGTGCTCAGTAAACCCTAAATGCGGATTTGAGCCTTTTGGCTTTTCATTTAGTGCCAACTAAGTACAGTTCCAGGAGGAGCTAAAGTAAAGAAATGTTTGTTTTCTGTATTTTTAGCTTTTTTAAGGGGGTATTCTGAAGCAATTACAAGTGAATTTAGAAGTATCATTACTATCATTTCCATTTGTTAGCACAGATAGTCAATAATTGATTTAACTGCTTTCTTCATTTGGAGGATAAATGAGGGTTTTTTTTTTTTTTTTTTTTTTTGTGGTGCTGGGGATCGAACTCAGGCCCTTGTGCTTGCAAGGCAAGCACTCTAATCACTGAGCTAAATCCCCAGCCCCGAGGGTTTTTTTTTTGATAAATGAGATTTTTTTTTTTTAAATTGTTACCCCTTAGTAAACCAAGTTCGAGTCAGCTTACTATCATAGGGTTCTCTGTACATTGAAGAGGGAGATTTTCTTGTTCTGTCTGCAGTTGATACACATAAGAGGAAGCAAGCAAATCCATGAATCCATTTATGAAGTATACTTTTGAAATTATTCATTTCTTAAATTTTGTGTGCGTGCATGTGTGTGTTGCAGGAAGTACTAGTAGAGGTAGAGAGAGAAACTAACTTGTGTTTAGGCACTGTTGTTTGCTTTTATTTTCTCTCTGCTTTTTACCTTGGATAAACATACTGGAATACTGCCAAAAATTCAGGTGGCTGGATACTGATTTTACTGAAATTAGATGGAACAGCCACCTGCCAATTTTCTATCTAAATTACGCAGAAATTTGACTCTTAGAACACACAAATCTGGTCAAAAATAGAGTCCTCATTTTCCAGTTAGTAAGATCTTTAATGGATTATTTTTTTAGCTTTTACTTTTCCTTAGGAAAAAAAAATCAAAGAAAAACAAAATATGGTAAAAATTACTGCATTTTCTCAAGTAACCCAAATGTAGATTTACAGTGTTAAAGAGTGTAACATAACTTTTTTTGATATTAAAGCCAGAGTGAGCCTCAGAAAACAATTAGTGCATCTTTCACATGTACTATAGTTACTATGTAATTCCTCAAATAATGGTCAGTAAGGGAATACAAAGGGTTATCTCTCAGATAACCCTCAAGTAATGGAATTGGGATGTCTCTGATTTTTCTCTTAGCCTTCCAGGGTTTAGAAGACTGAGACGAAAGTGATTATGGAAACTAGAGGGGAGCCACTGGAGGCCACAAGGAAAAGGAGACCTTATCTTAAGCAATTAATCAAGAAACTCATATTGTGGGACAATTATTCTGAGTTAAATCTAAAATAGCTTTAGAGCCCCTGGTCTTGGGATTTTTCTTTTTCCAGAATTTTGTCAAGGTCATTTAGAGCACTGGGACGATCTTAAATTAGAATAAAGGTTTGGTTAAGAGCATATGTATTATTCTATACCTATGAGTTTGTGCCATATATTGTTTGATATAGCATCAAATAACGTAAATGTAGATGAACTTTTAATTTTATTTTTGTGGAAATACACAACAGGGAATTGGGCATAGTCCCAAAGATAAACAGCCTTTCCCAGTGTGCATCTGCCGGCGTCTGCAGTGTTAGAGCCTGTGTCTAAGTTCTTAAGCTCCATCGGGTTGCCTCACGTTGTGAACACTGGATAGCAGTACTCATCATGCTTGCCTAGTGAGTTTTTCTGAGTTTTTGTCTTTTCATATATAATTGATTTCCTATGGGTATGGTCGTTTTAAGTCTGACTCAGTCATTTTAAGCTTCATATTACTGTCCCTTCTCCACAAGTGAAATGAAGAACTGCTGTTTTCCTGTTCTTTCGTTTGTCTGGTTTATCCGCAGGGTGAGTGAACACCTTTCCTTGCCTTTCTCTCCCTGAGTTCCTACGTCTTTTCTTCCAGTCAGGCTGCCCTGCCGACTGGGCCTCAGATTCTGTCAGGGTGCCCGCCACAGGCAGAAGCCAGGCCTCAGGGGACCTGTAGGTCTTCCTGCCCTTCTCCACACAGCCCCACCCCAGCTGCTCCTCTGTCCACTCAGCAGCCCAGGTGATTCTCTAGCACAGTCTTTGCCCCACCTCTTTTTTCCCTGCTGTGCTTATTCAAAGCATTATCACATGTCGACATCTTTCTCATGGGTCAGGCCTCAGTAACTGTCTCGAGCAACCTCTTCCCTCTCCACACTAGCTACCCTTTTTGTCTTCCTAGCACTTAATAGCTGTGAATTATCCTTTCTGTTTATTTGTTGCCTGTCTGTCCCAATAATATTCACCAGAGCAGAAATCGTTTGTTTAGTTACTGCCAAGTGTCCTAAAGAATATTTTACTGCATATCACTAGCCTGGGAAGGATGAAACTTTAAAATTCAAAGTCCTATTGCTACAGAATGAATATCATTTTCACCCTACATTAAGGTTGAAAAACAAGTCAAATCATCATAAATTGGGACCATCTGTATTTATCATCGACCTGTAATGGTTCACAGCTACCGGTAAACCTAGTTCCTGTTTCAGTGGGGTTTAGTTAGGGAAAGAGACTAGGGCATTAATGATGAAAGGTACAAATTTCATTCTTCATTTTTGGGTTATAGCATGAATGACCTTTCAAATGAGTGTTAAGTTTGAGTTTACAGAATCAGAGAGAGAGAGAGAGAGAGCACCTGAGGGAAGCATGTTCTGTGGAAGGAGAGCAGGATGTGTGGGCGTAATGACTCTAAGGAGGGAGAGACTTTGGCATGTTCCAGAAATTCAAGCAAGGGTCATGTGCTTGGGCAGAATGTTCTGCACAAGGCTATTTTAAATCAGTAGTCCGTAAAAGTACTCAGTGAGTTTATATACACAAAAGGATATACAGTTGATCTTTACATACAAATTCTGTTTTTGTGATCTTGCCTTGCTCACTGACAAGTACTTGTAACCCCAGGATGCTCAGGCCGTCCCACAGTCAATCGAGTACAAGTGCAGGACGGCAAAAAATGGAGTCACTTGGCTTTCACGTTCCCAGACAGGAGACTGAACAAGGCAGTGCGCTGCCTTGTCTTTCACCCCACTTAAGGTGAACAGGTGACGTTGTCGTGGTCTGTGCAGGACTACACTCTTCACAGTTTTGTGCTTTTTGCACATGATTTTACATTCCATATGGCCCCCAGGCATGTGGTACAATGCCGGCTCGTGTTCTGAAGCGCAAGAGGCTGTGATGTGCTTAACAAAGAAAATATGTATGTAAGCTTCCTTCAGGCATGAGTTATAGACTGTTAGCTGGGAGTTCCGAATTAATAAATAACAATAGATATTAAATAAGGTGTCTTTAAATAGAACCATACATAAAACAAGGTTATTTGTTGATCATTTGGTAAAAATGTTGTGACCAGAGGCTCACAGGAACCTAACCCTGTATTTCCCCTAGGAATAGTGGTTCAGTACTCACAGTTCAGCGTTCACAGCCGCCTTTTTTTTTTTTTTTTTTTTTTTTTTTTTTTTTGAGATACAGTCTTGCTGTGTAGCTCGGGCTGGCCTTAAACTCAGTATGTAGCCCGGGCTGACCTCGAACTTGTGGCAGTCCTCCTCCAGCCTCCTGAGTGCTGTGATTACAGATGTACACCACCATGCCTGCCCTCACAGCCACTTTATTAAGAATATAACTTCTACAAATAACAAGAATTGATTGTGCATATATGTCTGAATATGTAGTTAACCTATAGCTTTATAGCAAGTCACTTGGAAATGTAGTGATTTAAAACAGCAATTATTTATTAGTTCACAGTTCTGTGAGTTGACATTTTGGGTGGCTTAGCCATGCTTTTCTTCTCCGGGACACGGTTAGGCTCACTCATGTATCTGCCACCAGCTGGAGGTGGATGGCCCCGCTTATGTGCCTGATGCTTTGAACAGGACTCTGGCCTGCACACTTCTTATCCTCCAGCAGGCTGACTTGGACTCATTCCTGCGTCGGTGGTTGCAAGTTTCCCAGAGCAAGAAGAGGGTAAGAGCCAGTGTGCAAGTGCTTTCAAGCCTCTGCTTATGTCACATGCCAATTTCAACCCACTGGCAAAGCAAGCTGTACAACTACCCACATTCAAGTAGATTCCACCTCTGGATTAGAGCTGTACCAGCCCATTGAAAGGATGTAGATAGGGGAGAGGAACAATCTTGTTTACAATCTAACACATACCTTAAACATTTTGCTGGGTTCTTTACTGTATCTCACTGTTATTCCAAAACGAAAGAGGTAGTACAGTACTGTCAACCCAAATTGGCGTAAAAGGAAATCGAAGTTCAGAACAATTGAGCAACTACGTAGCCAGTAGTTGGCAGAGGCACATCATATATGTCTATATGGTTACAAGGTTTTTATTCTTTCTCTACTATTTTGCCTTCTAATAGATGAATAGCTGATTTTTCTTATTGTGGGGCGAGGAGAACAGCAGTAAGATTAGTTTTATCAGTACAGAAAAAAACAACCACTGTCATTTGTCTTAGAAAAGAAACTGTGTCCTATGCACAGTCTTAGTATTGTAGTAAGTTTAAGAAAATCATGATAGTAGCGATTTGTGAATGTGTGGTGCCTGATTATAAATTTGATTTGTACCAGTGGCGTACATCATGGATATTAAATCTTAGTTGTAACAGAATTTATTCTGAAATACTTAAAGGAAGATGATTAAAATATTAGAGATATTGACATTGTCTGAAGAGATCTACTTGTATTTATTCTTGTAAAAAAAAAAAAGTCCACAGTATTACCATAGCTAGGTTCTATTATACTATTGTAATCATAGTTGAACCGAGAAGGGTGATTAACGATAGCAATTTATTGTATCTGAGGAGGAGAGAAAATAGGAGATGTTGTCGTTATCATAAATCATATCATAAATAACCAAAAAGAAGCACTCAGAATGCTTGTGTGGTGTCAGCAGCCAACCCTTTCCAGTACGTTAGCCCAGGAATGTAGCCATAGAAACCCCAAAGTCATATTGTTATCTTAGTCTTGCTGCAGTTATGTGATACAACAGTATTAACATATAGATTAGGCCATTTATAATACTAGGTGTCATTTCAGGTTGGCTTGCTTATATAGCATTTTAGTTTTTTGTTGTGCAGAATGTTAGTGAAATAGTGCTTTTTTACAGGTCAGTGTGTATATAGGTATTTATAACGCATCATCTTCACTCTAATTTATTGTGTTACTGATTAGTTGTACTATATGAATTGCTATTACCTAATTGTCTTGTCTTTGCTAGGGATTTTATTTTTTTAAGTAAATAAGTTTATTTCAAAATACATACCCACTTTTACATGTTGCTGTGTGGTAAGAGTCTGATTTCTGTTATAGACAGGATGGTTTAAAAAATGTTTTGTAAGGAGATATAGGTGGAATTAAAAATTTTTTAGCTTCATTTAGAACTAAAAGATTAAATGTTGAAGTGGATGACAGTAGTCTTATATCACCGCTCCTCCTTTCCTAACAGGCATCCACTGTCTGTCTACCTGTTGTTTGCTCACTGTCCCAGCTTCCTCTGCTTGCAGCAGCATCCCACCCGAACCTGATCCTGACCTTCCTGGCAATATCCCGTGCTGCAAATCTATTTAACTCTCCACATTCTGGGACATTACTTCACTTACATTTCATTTTTAGCAGCCCTCTCACTCCCCAAACATGAGGTAGCTTCATTTGTTAGCTTCACTGTCTTAAAGATATTTTGAAATAACATTTTAAAGATACTACCTTTATGCAAAGACACAAATTATGTGGGTCAGAATTCCAAGCACTGTTGCATGTTTTTCAGTGGGATATTTAGGAGCAAAAATAATTCTGTCCTGCCCTTTAGATCATTGCACATGTATGGTCAGTTATATGTGAGGATTAGAAGATGTCAATACTTAGATTTTATAGGTGAGAAATATCCATCTTAGGAGACAGCAGTGCTAGGAACCGATACTTGGAGTAATTTCACTCCAGCTCCCTTTCTGCTCAGCATTTCTATTTCTGCCCTCATACGCCTTGATGTGGCTACCTGTATACTTAGTGCAGATCCCTGCCCTCTCACTGGAGCTGATGGCCACAAAACACAGTTGACAGGAATTCGTGTCTTACTTAGTTTTGTACCCCTAGTCTGTTCACAGTGGGTGAACGAGTGAGTGAGTGAACCAGTAGCATTGAATCACTTCAAGGAGCTGATTACGTAAATATAACCTAATATCAAGACAAATATAAAGGTGTTTTGGGGGAAAAATATGCATTTTTACATAACCCTTTCATAATAGAGGCATCTATTATTAAAAAACAGTGGAGTGTGTAGACCAATGGGAAAATGAGGAAGATTGTGCCATTGTAGAAATTCGTTTCTGCATGTATATTTTTTAAAAAATCATTATAAATATAGCTTTTAAGTACATTTAATTTGGGTGAAATATATGCAGATAGAGTTTTGTCTTTATCTGAAGTTTAAAAATAGAAGTGTATCTTACACTTAGTTTGAGAACATGCCACTGAATTGTAAAGTAGTATACATCTGTGTAGTTAATGAGATAGAAAGCTTTCATGCCATGTGCAAATAATTTCCTTTTTTCCTAATGTCTATAAGCTTTGTAGATTATAGTGTTTCTTTAAGGGCCTTTACTATTCTAGTTAAAAAGATATTTTGCTCTAAGTCAATATTTATAGTAGTTTAGAATTAACCTCCCCCAAATTTCTGTGGTATGTTCAGGCCTCATTGCCTTGTTTTGCTTTTGTTTGAGAAGTTTGGTTAAGAAGCATGTTTTTTTCATTATTCTTCAGGAAAGTGGAGAGCATGGGTTGTTTATTTGTTTCATTAATGAAGGAAAATTGGGATGGACTTTATGATACCCTGTACCCATCAGAATTTATGAAATTTTTGTTTTTGTTTTTTGGTGCTGGGGATTGAACTCAGGGCCTTGCACTTACTAGGCAAGTGCTCTACCACTGAGCTAAATGCCCAACCCCTGCACTTATGAATTTTTTAAAAGATGGACATTAATATGGACATATTTTGTTTCTTGTATGTGATTGAAAGAGAATTTGAGAGTTGTTCTGCAGTCACACGCACTGACATATTTAGGATAGAGGACCATGTCTATAACTTATTCTCAAACAGTTCCCCAAAAATTACAGTAATATTAGCTAAGTGTGTGTAGTAATTATATGAGTATGTAATTATAAGGGACATGTAAATAATAGGTAGATCTGGGTGATGGTTACTTATGAGTTATTTATAGTATTCTTACAACTTTTCTACAAGTTTAAAAATTATTTTAAATTTAAAAATTAAACATAATTTTGCAATCAAATTTTGATTTAGAAGCATTGACTGTTTAAATGAGAAATTATAGTAGAAAGCAAAGATATCCTGCTCCCAAATAAATACCTACTTTAAATTGTATTTTTAATTATGATAATGAATTTTTACTGAGACACTCATTATTTCATTGTTTCACTCTTCTGACAGGTGAAAAAGCATACCATATTTGTTAGTCACCTTTTCATCACTTTAACAAATCTATGAGAAAAGCATCTTCTAAAGAGGAAAAGGCTTTTTGGCTTACAGTATTAGAGAATTTTTGTTTACAATTAGCTGGGCCTGTGGCAAAGCAGCACATCATGGTCGGCGTACATGGTAGAGCAAATCAACTCACCTTGTGGGAAGAAATAAAGAGATGTGAGCCCCATAATCCCCTTTGCCCTCAGGGACTTAAAAACATGCCCCTGTAGGCCCCACTGCTTACAGTTTCTACCAGTTCCCAGTAGCACCAGGCTGGGCACCAGGCTGTTAACACACAGCCCTTGGGTAGGCACCTGAGATCCAGAGCACAGCGCCCTACATGCAGACTTGTTGTGCAGAAAGAAAAAATCCTTATTGTGATAGCTGGTAAGTGTCTTTTTCTTCTCCCTTGGTATTATTTGAGGAACAACAGTGCTAATAATCCTAACAAATATCATAACTTTGAATAAATTCTCACAGAAAGGAAAAACAAAGGTTCATATCACTTTAGCCACATTTTAACACAACCAGAAAAGAAGGCACTGGTTTTGTAATTCCTGGCTCCATCTTTAACAACATGAGAATTAATACTTATCCAGAACTGGTTTCCCTTACTAAAATATCCGGTATCTTTAAAAAGTCTTGCTGGAGTTGGTGGCTCATGCCTGTAATCCCAGCTCTCTGGGAAGGTGAGGCAGGAAGAGCACAAGTTTCAAGGCCAGCCTGGAGAATTTAGTCATTATCAAGACCCTGTCTCAAAAATAAAAAGTTTAAAAAGGGTCTGGGGATGTGGCTTAGTGTGAAAGCCCTGGGTTCAATTCCAGTACTGCCCAAAAAAAAAAAAAAAAAAAAAAAATGTGTTCGGGAACTCTTGACCACCTAGAGCAGATAGCTGGGGTGATATCTGTTTTGACCTGTAGGTACTAACTTACTGAACTTATGCTGTTGTTATATGGTTCTACAGTGTTTTAGGGAGAAGAGTTTTTGTTTGTTTTTTAATCATCTCAAAAAAAATTGTAAGGTTAACTTTACGAGATATGTCTATTACTGACCAGTACTGTTTAGAAGTTTCAGTACTTCTGTGATTAATTTTCACTCTGTTCTTGCCATGAATGATGCTAATGTCCAAATTTGCTGGGTCAAGAGAAGTAGCTCTTAAAAAGTTGAAGAACTTGCTTAAGTATCTCACAATTGAAAATCAGTTTTCCTTGGACTGATGTTTTCTCCAGTACTTGTTTATCACATATATATAAGATTCCTTTCGTCTGATTCCCAAACACTGAAACAATAGAAATTATATCAGATATCTTATAATGCTTAACTTCTGTTGAAAATTATGCAGTTTTAGAGTTATTTCCACAGAAGGGTAAAGGAAAATATTTAAACACAGGATATGTTATAGATTATGTAAATGGTACTCATTGTGCACATGCTTGCAGAGAACACTTCATTACAACCCACTGTCACTAACCTGAAATTAGCCTTTACCCAAAGTCAGAGGCAGCCACCCAGTAGCTATCGTATATTTATCTTATTGCCAGCTCTTAGAACATAGAATTAAAATTATCCATGCAATAAAAAGCCAGAAACTCACGCATAACCATCCACTGAGTTTCTGTTTGAGCAGGCATAAACTAGATCAACTGTATTTCTTTGTTTTAAGTTTCTAATATTCTAAAATAAAATATATTCACTCAAGTGGAAAAATTCCCTCCCCAGAGAATGGATTAGTAAGCGTCAGACATTTTGACAAGAGTGAAAATGCATCAACTTGGATAAGTCTCAAAAAATATAATGTTGAGTCAAAGAAGCCACAAAACATTATAGGATAATGTCATTTATATAAATCCCAGAAACAAGCAAGCCACCTACAAATGTATGAAAACTAAAGTGGAAAAAAGTGAATGATAGATTTTTTTTTTTAAATCACTACATCATAATTTATTAAAATTTTTGGTAACTCTATTTCAGTATGACTAATGTCATCTGCAATTCTATGCATTTCATTTTATGCATTTAAAAATGATTCTAACGGTTGAAGATATGGTAGAGCACTTGCCTAAACATGCACAACACGAGAACCTTGGTTTCATCCCCAGCACCACCAAAAACAAAACAAAACAAAATTTTGAGATAGGGCCCATATAGTATCACCAGATACTAAAGGAAACTATAACACAGAAAAGAACTTGGTGCCTATTCTGTCTAGTCTGGCACTAGATTTTTTAAATATTTATTTATTTTTACATACTTCAGTTACCTATCTGGTAGCCATCTTACCAGTTCCAGTCCGTATAGTAGTAAAATAATTCAATTTCATCATACTCTCTAGAAAACATTAATTTTCAAGTTGTTCTGATTTATTATAAAACAGCCCTTACATCTGGAAGAACTAGAACTATCTTACTAATCCAGGCTCTTCCCTCTCCAGGAACTGCTTGTGCTGGAGTGGTTTTCCTTTGCTTTCCCATGATCTTGCTCAAGTGCTCTCAAGGGGACTGACCCTCAGAAGGAATCCACATCTAAATCAGCCTCCAGATTTAGGTGACAAAGTACACGTTAACATACTCCACAGGCCTGTTACTCTCTCTGGGGCAAAACCTTTCCTGCTTTGGCGTCATTGAGATTTATGATCCTTTCTACAGTAAGAAAAGGCTCTTTAAAATTTAAAAATACAACACTAATAAGTGTTGTAAAACTTCTAGTCACTTGGAGAGTATTCTAAATTGCTCTTCTTTCTGATTTTTGTATGTTTACCTGTTAGCAGTGGAGCAAATTCTAAACCCATCCTGTCATTCTCCTGAGAGTGAAGAGGGAAGTCAATCTGAACATGGTGTATCTAGGACAGGAAAGGGGCAAATAGTAAATATTCTAGGCCTATGGCATGTGTGTTATTGTGTTTTTCATTTAAGACAAAAGATGTTAATGTAGAGGTTTTTTTTCTAAACTAAAACTTTGAGTATGCAGGTTTAATTGAATGTAATGTTGGTACTTTGCAAAAAATGAATGGGTTTTAGATTGCAGATTGGCAGTTGGTCTCTAAAAGGTTCGCCCTCACTGTTCTAGGCTTTCTTTATTGTATGTGGAGTCCAAAGGTGTGAGTGGCCACTTCTAGTTGTTAAGGAAAAGTGTTAAAAAAAGAAGCATATTTGTTGAGAGTCTTAGAAGAAATAGTCACCAGGTGTCAGGAGGGCAGAGACCTTCCAGGCAAAGGGAGTTTCACATGCAGGGCACAGAAGGGTGACACAGCCCTGTGCGTACTTGGCTGGAGTAGGTGGCACATTGGGGCTCTCTGGGTCATGGAGTGCCCTTACCAGTCATGCCAGGAAGGTTGGACCTCTGTATTTTAGAATAGTGATTTTCAAACACATTTTAACTTCACAGTAAAGCTTTTGTGGAAGCTCAGCATATAAAACAGGTAACCTTAGAGGTAAGTAACCTTAAAGAAAACAAGAGACCATGTCTCCACTGTGTAGTAGCCTCAGAGGGGGGCATCCATGAAATCTTCAGGCTCCAGCGTGATGCCTTTTGCAAACTACTCCTGATGGGACCAGGGAAGAGTTTTAAGATGGGAAGCCACACGCTCAGATTTTTATATTCAGAAGATGACATGAGGCAAGGTGAAAGAAGGTTCTGAGGGAGGCACCTGGGGACGGGAACTAGTTAGAAGATTCTTGCTCCTGTACAGAGAAGAAGTACTGAGGATTATCCTGGAACTAAGAAGACAGTAGCCATGGGGAAAGCACATTAAAGGAAGCAGTAGAAAAGTTGTGTCCACAATTCAAATTTGGAGGGGAAATGGGAAAAGAAATAGTCTGGAGTGATGCCCATATTACTGCCTTGGGTGCTGGATGAAAATCATGTCATTTTCAAGTAATGGCAGCAATAATCATGTATTGAATGTACATTGTTTTTTCTGTCTTACAGAATGCTTTTACATGCATCACCTCATCCAGTCCCCTCCTAGTGGTTTTATAGTGTGACTTTGCTATTAGCCCCCATTCTCATGGACCTAGTAACCATTGATGCTGTTCTCTAGGCTTTGTTTTTAAACAAAGGACTCTTGCTCCTTTGATCTCTTCGACATCTGGTCCTCTGTATTTTTCTTTAGTTTTTCATCCTCCTCCCTTTACATGTAGGTATTCCTCAACTATCTGAACCCACTACCTCTTATTTTGTGCTTGAGTGTATACCCATTCTTGTGATTTTAGTGTTCTCAACAGAGATCTTTCTCTCACACACACTGGCCCATTTCCTGAACTTCATTGTTATGTTTTTACTGCCTACCCAACATCAGTAACTAAATGTTCGTTAAACTCTGGGTCTAGGAATTCTTTGTTTCTGTTTCCATTAATGACCATCTTTATCACTCTGCAGACCTCAAAGCCTTAAATTATGTTTGAATCTTTCCTTTACTCATATCTGATCGTTTATCAGATTCTCTGTCCTATTTTCAGAACATCGTTTACCTCTGTTACTTCCTATTTTTTACTACTGTTCAAGTTTAGACTTACTACCTCTTACCTAAATCATTTCAGTAACTCTTCACTTGTCCCTTTCCTTGTGGATCTGTTACCTCCCATCCCACGTAATCCACCATATATGTCCCTATTTGCGTGGTTTTTCTGACAAGTACACTTTTTTCTCCATTGCCTGAGAGTGTCACTGGGCCCACATTACCAGTGGAATAGAGGTCACTTCCTTCTTCTGGAATTCAGCATCCTAGGAGGTGGACATAACTTTACTAAACTTTCTTACTATTGTGCCCCATCTTACACCCCACTTTCCTGACATATTATTCCCTGATGCTCGTACACTTCTGGTGACCTACCTCCAGTCCTTTATCCTGAAATTCACCACTCCCACTTCCAAATACACCAAACATTACATAATTACTGAAGTTTTTCCCATACACTTGGCATTGCAGAAATCTGCTTCTCCTTTGAACTCCTGTAGCACTTTATCACTCTCCATATGCTACACACATACATTCTTTTCCCCCAATAAACCAAGAGCTCTTTAGGTCATGAATTATTCCTGTAGCTCTTTCAGGCTTTCTTGTTTTACATTATATGATTAATTTATGTAAAAATACACAATATGATCTTATAGCAACTCAGGTAAGCAGGGCAAGTAACATCCCTTTTGAACGTCAGGAAACAAACTCAGAGAGATTGAAAAATTGCCTATGGCGCATTGCTCTGTAGTACCAAAACTCTAGCTGAAACATGGTTAAATGTGGTTTTTCAAACGTTGAAACCAAATGTGTTGCACTATACAGTACTGCCTCTTTAGTAGGATAAAAGACATGATAAGCATGATATGAACTGTGTCCAGAGGACTAAAATTTGTTACAAAACGCCTAAAAGAGTATGCCTTTCTCTCATTTTTGAGGATAATAGTCATATAATAACGCATCTGTTGAATTTTAGGGGAGAGAGAGAGAGCGCACGCAATCACACACAAGAGTAACATGGAAATAGACAATATTTACCCAATTTAGGAAAAGAATTCATTAAGGAGGAGAAGATAGGGGCTGAGATTAGCTCAGTGGTAGAGCCCTTACCTAGCAAGCACAAGGCCCTGAGTTTGATCCCCAGCACCGCCCCCACAAAAAGGAGAAGACAACTAGAGATACTTGGCCAAGTCCAGATCCTAAAGTTAGGACCAGACCACTTGAAAGGACTCCACTGTGCCATCAGTCATTGCCAGTTTTAAAGCATGATGGCACACAGGTTGGGAAGATTCTTGAAAACTTAACTGTGTTACTGTTTACATGCTCAGTAAATTCCTTTCTAAAAATTATGTTTGAAGAATTGTTTTTATTTCTTAGCTTTTGTTATATTCTAATAGTCCTTCTTTTTTGTCCCTTCACCAGAGGAAGAAGAAGAGCAGGTACCCACTGATGGGGGCACATCAGCAGAAGCCATGCAGGTTCCCCTGGAAGAAGATGACGAATTGGAGGAGGAGGAAATTATTAATGATGAGAATTTCTTGGGTAAGAGACCACTAGATAGTCCTGAAGCTGAAGAGATGCCTGCCATGAAGCGACCACGACTGTTCAGCACTAAAGGAGACACCCTAGATGTAGTACTATTAGAAGCTCGAGAACCACTCAGCTCAATAAATACTCAGAAGATTCCGCCAATGCTTTCCCCGGTCCACGTGCAGGACAGCACTGACCTAGCGCCGCCATCACCCGAGCCGCCAATGTTGGCTCCAGTAGCAAAATCACAAATTCCAGCCGCAAAACCATTAGAAACAAAGGCATTTACACCTAAAGCAAAAACCAAAACTAGTTCTCCAGGACAGAAAACTAAATCACCTAAAACTACCCCGTCACCAGCAATAGTCGGAAGTCCTATCCGGTCACCAAAAACTGTATCCAAAGAAAAGAAATCACCTGGACGTTCCAAGAGCCCCAAAAGTCCCAAGAGCCCCAAGATTATGACTCATATTCCCCAAATACCTGTCAGGCCTGAAACACCAAATAGGACTCCTTCAGCTACAATAAGTGAAAAAATTAGTAAAGAGACCATCCAGCTGAAACAGACACAGACTCCCCCTGATGCTGGGAAGATGAATAATGAGACTCAGCCAAAAAAGGCTGTTATAATAGATAAAACAATTGATGACTCTATTGATGCCGTGATTGCCCGAGCCTGTGCTGAACGCGAGCCAGATCCTTTTGAATTTTCTTCTGGGTCGGAGTCCGAAGGAGACATTTTTACCAGCCCGAAGAGAATTTCAGGTTCGGAGTGTACCACTCCAAAAGCTTCCACTTCCTCGAACAATTTCACAAAGTCAGGGTCCACTCCTCTGCCTCTTTCAGGTGGAACTTCAAGTTCTGATAACTCATGGACGATGGATGCTTCCATTGATGAGGTTGTACGGAAGGCAAAACTGGCCACACCTTCCAACATGCCTGCCAACTTTCCTTACATCTCTTCGCCGTCAGTTTCTCCTCCCACTCCTGAGCCTCTCCACAAAGTCTATGAGGAGAAAACCAAGCTGCCTTCATCTGTGGAGGTAAAGAAGAAGTTGAAAAAAGAGCTAAAGACTAAATTGAAAAAGAAAGAAAAGCAGAGAGATAAGGAGAGGGAAAAAGACAAAAGCAAAGAAAAAAATAAAGAGAAAGACAAAGTGAAAGAGAAAGAAAAGGAGGCTGGCAAGGAAACAAAGTACCCATGGAAGGAATTTCTTAAAGATGAAGATTCGGATCCCTACAAGTTTAAAATAAAAGAATTTGAAGATGTTGATCCAAAAGTAAGATTGAAAGATGGAATTGTAAGGAAGGAGAAGGAGAAGCATAAAGATAAGAAGAAAGATAGAGAAAAAGGTAAAAAAGATAAAGATAAGAGAGAAAAAGAAAGGGCTAAAGAGAAAGGTCGAGAAGATAAGATGAAGGCACCACCAACACCGCTGGTACTGCCCCCAAAAGAAATGGCTCTGCCCCTGTTCAGCCCCGTTGCAGCGGTGCGAGTCCCCTCCCTGCTGCCCTCCTTGTCACCCCTGCTCCCGGAGAAGCTGTTTGAGGAGAAAGAGAAACCTAAGGAGAGAGAAAGGAAAAAAGACAAAAAGGAGAAGAAGAAAAAGAAAGAGAAAGAAAAGGAAAAGGAGAAGAAAGAGAAGGAAAGAGAGAAAGAGAAGAGGGAGAGAGAGAAGAGAGAAAAAGAAAAGGAGAAACACAAGCATGAAAAAGTAAGCAGTTTATCATTTTCAACACTAGCTGAAAAAGTCCTAGTGAAAAATACAGGTAAACAAAGTGAGCAGCTGTATCTGTATTCTGGATGTAAATCACTTGTGGAAATATGTTTGTAATGAGGTTACAAAGTTTAATTTTAATTCTAAAGCCTATAAACTTGTAATCAAGCCTATATACACTGAAAGATGTTAAAAATGCTTAGTTTAAGAGGAATCTAATCAGACTATAAACTGTTAACTATATTAACCTCTGGAAGTTTTTAACATCTGGGATCTTAACCTATGAAGGATATTTTTGTTAATTATCAAATCTACTACGTATTACTTTATACTTACTAACAGATACCAGAAAAGGCATCCATCTTTCTGAGCTCTTAAAACTGTGTTCCTCCTTTAAGAGGACAGCAAGGCCCGGGAAAGGACTATTGAGTGAGCTCTCTTTCTGGAGAGCCATTTATCTAGGATTACGGGGGTCCCTACCATACATGCCTTATTCCTTCCATCTTTTGCTTTAAGAAGAATAAAACTCATTTTGGAGTATCTAGCCCAAGCATCTAGGCTGAGCCAGCGGTCTAGTTAGTGAGCAGAAGTCATCCACACAGTAGAGAGGTTTTACCATGTCAGTAAGTCACACTTTCATTGAGTCCTTCCGGGGACACTGCTCAGATCCTGTGGTTTTTGTAGGAACCGAGACCTAGATCCTGTGGACATAGCATGCGGCCTCTACTCTTCTGACTGCTCTCCCTCCATGACTTGGAATTATTATAGCAGTTCATTGGTTGATTTAAAAATTTCTCTTAAACTTGCTAAAGAAGTGATTCATTGTTCACGTGCCGTCTGTAGTGCTCCTCAGAGACCCTGCCACCGGCCTCTAGAAGCGATCCTCTCTGTTTAACCTTCACAACAAAAATAATACCCAGTAATTTTTCCTATGTGCTAAATACAGCACGGCGCACCCACAGTAAACCTGTGACCAGAAGTGTTGCAATATTTTTACCTTCAGACTTGCCTAGAAGAATTGGTTTGGGTGACAACAGTGATGGCACCTCTCACATTTTTCTGCCTAACTTTCTTTTTCTTCCTTGGCTTTTCTGAAATATAAAAAAGTAGAATGAAAATTTAGATGTCCAATAATTGAACATGGGCAAGTTAACAAGACACAGAAACCCAACTTTTATTTCCAGTTTAAAAATCATTTACATAATACTATTCTGTTATTTTTGTACACAACTCCTTGGGTTTTAAAGCACTCCCATGCACTTTATTTTCTTCTCTTAACATACCTGTGACATGACACAGATCCAGCAGGTCCTGGCATCGGTGTTCATGAGTGAGAAACTGACCGGGAGAGCAGCTTGTCCAAGGTCACGGTCACGCCTAGCAAGAGCCATGTCACTTACACCGCAGACACACTACACTTTTTGAAATGTTTATTAGAGATCTTGTATGACAGTCATTTATCCCGCATGTACCTAGTAACCTGGCAGCTGAGCCCTCAATAAATCAAAGATGGTACTGTTGGTACGTCAGTGGCGTCTCAGCAGCTGTTATGAATTTGAGCAAAGCCTATCAGATTAGGTTTGTAACAGCAGTCCATGACTTTGACAGGAAAAATCTCTGACCGCCTTACTGCAACCCCTAATGATTATCACTTTAAAATGAACTTCTGAGGCTTGGAAAGATGAAAACATTTGACTAAGATAACATACATGGTAAGTAATTGAACAGGAGGCAGAATTTCAGTCCAGGAGATCAAGATGCTATAATTGATGTTTCTAGTCACTAGGCTTTCCTACTTTAAATTAAAAATGGGAGCTGGGTGTGGCGACACACACCTATAATCCCAGCACTCAGGAGGCTGAGGCAGGAGGATTGCCTCAAATTTGAGACCAGCCTGGACTACGTAGTGAGTCCAAGGCTAGCCTGAAATAAGTGAGACCCTATCTCAAGAAAAGGGGAGGAGGAGTAAGTGAAGCCAGCCATGGAGGCACATACTTGTAGCCCCAACATTTGAGAGGCTGACAGGAGCACTGTGAGTTCGAGGCCAGTCTGGGCTACACAGTTCAAGGTCAGCCTTAGACCCTGTCTCGAAAAACAAAACAAACAGACAAAAAAGGGGATAAAATAATGTGGCATGCTTTTAATTCCGCTTTCTGAGGAGTAATATGCATCAGGGTTAGGAGTCTGATCTGTCACTTATTTAAAATGAGACCAAACTAGCTTTTAAGGAAAAGCATGTTAAGAGCAATTAAGTTGACCATATATAAATACAGCATAATAGCCTTAGCAGTGATCACCTAGTGGTACATTTCAGAGCAGTTTAAAATTTTCCTCGAAATTTTTGTTCTTGTGCATGTCAGTGTATATATTGCGTAACAGTTTATTTCAAACCATGAATCTCTGAGTTTAGATGGATGTACAGGATTATTTTAATTAAAATCAACTCTTGGTATTTTAAGTGAATTTTGGAGGAAGGATCATTGTAAAAAAATAAGAAAACATCTTGTTATTTATGTCATTGGCCTGGGACATGTGTAGCTGTAAACTGCTATTGGTCTTGTTTGCTGTTCTCTGTGGTGCTAGGGATCGAATGCAGGACTTCCTCACATGCTGCGCAAGCATTCTGCCATGGTGCTGTACTGCCAACTCTGTTTATAATCTTAAATACAAAATAAGCCACAACCTATGTGTCAAATGGGAACATGGTTTGTTTTTGTGGTGATGAGGACCTCACATGTGCTAGGAAAGCACTGTACTACCACTGAGCTACATCCCCCACTCTTTTTGTTTCTTATTTTGAGACAGGATCTGGCTAAGTTCCCAGGCTGGCCTCAAACTTGTCCTGCCTCAGCCTCCCAAGTAGCTGGGATTATAGGCATGTACCACTGTGTCTGACAGGATTGTTTTTTATATTTGAATATATTTCTTACATGAATATGATCTGGATGGCACAGTAGAGTTTCCCGCCCAAATCATGCCATTAGTATCTAGATAAATAGGCCCAGTAGCTGCCCACAGTAGGCATGGGGTTTGGCATTCACACCGACGAGTGGAAGTTCTACCCCTGTCACCCGAGAACTACTCACAAATGTCTCTTAACCTCTCAGACCCCTGCTTCCTTCCTTCTGACTGTCTCTTGTTCGATACCAGCGTCATTATAAAGTATAGTTTACTTTTTTTTTTTTTTTTTTTGGTGCTGGGGATTGAACTCAGGGCCCTATGCTTGGAAGGCAAACACTCTAACAACTGAGCTAAATCTCCAGCCCCTCGTTTACCTTTTTTATTAGTAGTTTCGTGCCTTCTCTGAGAATACGTTGGTATAAAAGGGCTTCTCTTCTGCCTTCTCATAGAAAACACTGATTGAAACTGGTTTGTGTCATTTAAGATAAGTAAGTGACCCACAATTCAAAACTTTTTTGCAGATATGTAATAATGTTGATAATCTACTCATGGATAATTAAAAGTTGTTTATAATGGAAAGCCTGTATACTTTATAAAGGATTCCCAAAATTGTGTAGTACTGGTTGATGAATTCTTTCACTTGAGCCGACTTAGGCTATTAAATGACTTCACCTGGATGGTAAATCATTTCAGCCACTATCACTTACTGAGCGCATTAAAGGCCAGTGCTGGCCAGAACCCCATTATTTAATCCTTCAGGCAGCTCTGGGGACTTGGTATTGCTGTTCCTGTTTTATGATTGAAAAAACTGCACAGAAAGGTCAAGTGACGTCCGAGGGCAGTGAGCGGAACAGCTGTGACTTCCCCAGGTCTGTCCAACTGAAGCCTGGTTCTCTACCGCCCAAGGCGACCTTCTCGGGCCAGTCACTGTTCCACGTGTCTAAGCACAGGATGCTGATGAGATGGGCAGGAAGAGTTAGCATTCAGGACTAAGATGACAGCATGACTTGATGAGAGTTTAGTCTTCGAAGAAACCTTAAGAGTGTCCCTGTTTAACTGCCATGTTCTAAAGAACACGAAAGGGATGTCCTCAGAGCCTTAATGAGAACAATTAAAAATCAGAACAATTAACAATCAGAACAGAACAATTAAAAATTTTAATGTTTCTTTATCTCCAAATCCTTTAAGATTTACCCCTAAATAATCTTTTACTGAATTTAAACAGCTTATAGAATGATAAATATCTTTACTGGTTTGTCCCATTAATAAAAGATGTTCATCTTTCTTCCCTTTTATTTTAAAGGACTGTAATCTCATTTCTAGTCTTTTCTCATCAGCTGTCATAACTAGTGAAATGGAGGGTTTTTAGTAAATAAAATAACACAGTAAAAGGGAGAAATATTCCTTTCCAGTCTATCCTAAGAGGAAACAAGTGACTTTGTGCATTGGTAGAGGTTGGGTTTACATGAACGTACACTGAACACTGGCTGACAGCCCGTGTGTTTCAGCAGCTATGCTGGACACCACTTGTTATCATTAACCACAACCAGGCATATTCTGTCTTGTTAATATTTTAAACAGCTTATCAGTGTTTCATGAGACTCTTTCTAAAAGTAATTGATGTGAAGATCTTAATTGCTAAGAAGACAGCGAAAAGATTACCAGTCATAGCTTAGCATCCCAAATGTTAAGTGATTAAATTTGACTTTTCATCAATAGGATCTATGGGTTATTTTTCTAACATATCAGCATAGATGGAAATCTGAACTAGTGCTTGCTGAATTTACTGCTACCTCAGCTAGTACATATATAGTTTTTTAATGAAAGGACTTTAATATTAAAAAATTAAAAAGAAAAAAAACCTTGCACAGATTATATTGACAAAGCTCCCCATTACCTTTGTAGAAAGTCCCTGTCAAAAGATAAACTTTAAAGCTGGAATGCATGAAAGAGTTCCAAGATAGAATTTAAATTTAAACTGATTCTTTATAGATAAGCTTTTTAAAAATCCACCTCTTTGCTTCAAGTCAGGATTTTAAAAATAAATTTCCCCTTTAAATCTCTTGAGCGATTTTCATTTTTTGCAAGGCCGCACTGCTGGTGTCCTGGAAAAATGGAGAGTTAGAGCTTTATCAGTTGGTACCCTGAGGTATGTGGCAAAGAAGCTAAATCCTTGAAGATTAGCACAAAAAATGCAGCACATGGCAATAAGGGGCTTATATGACTACTAGTATTAGTTCAGGTGAAAGAAGTATTGCTTATACATAAAACTGGACAAATCCACTGACAATGTATTTTTAGTTAGCTACAAAGGAGTCTTATATTGCTGGACTTTACCTCTTTGGTGAATTGGGAAGCTTAGTAATCCACTGTAAATGCTCTTCTGCTCTCCCCAATTCTCAGCATTACTCCAAAGTGCTGTTCTTTTATTTTAACCCTTACAAACTCAGATTGTCCCCAGAGTTTGGCTTCATGCTATTGAAGGATGGCATATGTTGTATTATTTAAGTAGTCAAAGTAATTGTCATTTAGTTTGTTGTTTCCTGAGAAATAGACATAAGAATTATTTTACACTGTATTTGTAGAAAGTTTCTCTGTCTTTATTTCTACAAGCATTCAGATAAAGTTAACATTAAAATCTTGGAAGAAATTTTTATCCAGGAATTATATGTTCTGTATCTATAGTATTAGCATCCTCATCACTCTTTTTCTTTTTAAAAAATTCTTATTCTTTTTTTTACACTCTCTTGAATTTTTTCAAGTTAAATCTAATTTAATTTCTTCAAGAATAAAATCAAAGTGCTCAAGTAATTTGTAGGCAGAGTTACCATTTGTCCTGCTTTGCCTGGAGCAATCCCAGTTTGCATCTGTGTTACAGCGTAATTAACAGGCCCTTTGTTCACAGAGGCGGCTCTGTCTGGATGACATGCTTGTAATTACAGGTAACACTTGGTACTGAGGCAACAGGGTTTTTCATTAATTCAGCCAGTTGAGTGAATACCTGTTGTCTTCAGGGCACATTTGTACAGTGTTTATTGACTTATGAAGTATATCGACATTTTTGTTTGCCTATTGTTTACATACTATATCATTTAACTTTTTAACTAATACGTCATAAATAGGCCATGACTCAATTCATTTGCCCTGCCAAGTCGTGTAAGACAGCATCAGAAACCCAACTTGTTTAGTTGAATAGCCAAAGTTTATCTCAATTTCCATATAAATTAGCCTTCCATAGTGAAAAAAACATTTTGCAACTAACCCTAGCCATGTCAAAGTATATGTCATTTATCATAAGAGACCTTTGCAAAGAAAATTAAACAGTTCTGTGTTCAAAATAAAACATTTGCTTGTCAGAGAATCAAGAAGGCACATGGGGGAAAAGAGGTGAATTTGGTGTCAGGAGGCCTGCATTTAGGCCATTGATTTACTAACTTTGGAACTCTGGGAGACCACTTGATCTTCCTGAGCCTTTCATGTTGTGGGGATAATCGTATCTTCCACAGCTACCTTAGAGAGTTGTGAAGATCAAGTTGGATAATGTATATGGCTGTGGGACATATTTGGTGAAATAGCGTGCAAGTATAAGTTAAAATTACTGCGTAGCGTGGTAAAGAAATGGCCCAAACACACACTGCAAAGGAAATTCATAGTGCAAAATTTTTAAATATAAGGGAAACAGCTTTATTTAAATAAAAATGCTTTACAAAACGTTAAGTGTTTAAACAAGAGTATTATGAGTTGAAGGAATAAGTATTACTGAGCAAAAACTTCTGGTTTACTGCTGTACAGTAGGGTAGCTATAGATAATAATAGTATACTGTATATTTCAAAATGCTAAACAAAAGAATTTTGAAAGTTTTCAGTATAAAGAAATGATAAATGAGACGGGGGGTGGAGCTCAGTGTTAGTGCTTGCCTACCACGTGTGAGGCCTTGTGTTCAATCCCCACTGCTGCAAAAAATAAATAAATATAAATATTTGAATAGAGATATGTTTAACCTGATGTAAACACTAATCAGTGTAGGAGTTGGGGATTTAGTTCCAGTGATAGAGCGCTTGCCTAGCAAGTACAAGGCCCTGAGTTCAGTCTTCAGCAGCCCCCCACCAAAAAAAAAAAAAAATACTACCCAGCATATGTATGTATTGATATATCACATAGTACCACATAAATTTGTACAATTTTTACGTTTTTTATCATTTTAAAAATTAGGAATATTCATAATACCTCATCATCTATGAATGTGCCAACCTAAAATTTTTTAAATTGAACAAATATAGAAAATTTATATAATTTTTTGACTCTCTAAGTCAGAAAGACCATATTCAGTCCCATTTTGCTGTTTGCATAACCTTCAAATGGAATAGGAAAACAAAATAGAAAAAAAGAAGGAAAAAGTGTTACTCCATATATGATCAGTTTACCTGTAAAATAAAACCCATAATATCCGCCCCACGCATTTGTTAAAAAATCAAATGAAAACATCTGGAAAACAACCAAGTTCAATACCTGGCAAATTTAAGTGGGTTATAAATGTTTATTAATTTTGGTTGTATTTGTTTATTTTCCTACAGAGAACATAAAAGGTGAAAACTGCATAGAAGCCTCAGTAGTTTACAACATAAAGCCTGGACCCTTGGTTTCCAGATTTGGTTAGATATGGAGTGCTTTGTCCTCCCACACCCCCAAAAAGCAGAAAATGAACAAATGCAAAGAATAAAAGCCTAGATAGTTATATGTGAGTCTGGCTCTACCCCACCTAGTGACTTTTGACCCTTTGGGGCCTTGAGGAAAATCTACTGGGCAAAGGAAAGAGACCTTAGCCAAAAGTGAGACTATTGAATGGACAGGTTTTTGTGGGGACTTTGATAAATTAAAATTTGGGTTGTAGTGTGCTTGCCTAGCATGCATGAGGCCCTCGGTTCAATGTATAGCACTCTTTAAAAAAAAAATGGATGTCATAAAATGATACACCTACAGAATATCTACTTGAAAATATTCAATAGACAACCTTACAGTTTGGCCCTAGGTTCAACCAGTGCTAGTCTAGGAAAGGAAATTTTGAAGACATGACATATTTAAATGTGTTCCAAATCCAAGGAAATAGATGAGATCCCCAAAGAAGCTAGAATGATGAGAGGACCAAAGAAGATCAGGCAAAAGTAGAGGACTTCGTAAAGAAAAGGAAGAGACATGAGGTCTATAACAGAAAAACATATTGGCTCATCAGGGAGTAATTAAGTGTCTACAAAGAGTGGTTGTAGTGGCCTGGTTGGGGAAGAAGCTTGATAAGAGTGGACTGAGAGATAAATAAGTGAAGAAATAGAGACATTGAAGTGAATAAAGAAACAGTGAAGACTGAAAAATGTAATGGGTTGTTAGCCAGAGGTTGAAAGGAAGGTAATATTTTTAAAGATAGAGTTGAACAATTTAAAAGGTAGATAATGATAATTAATTGACCAGATAGGTTGAAGATACTGTAAATAATTAACCTAATGCATGAATAATATTCTTTAAAAACTAGAGGAAATGGGCTCTAGTTGTAGTTGAGGGTACAGAAAAGTCTGTAGGGAGTTGAAGGAGTTCTCTTGCCTGGTTACCTCAGTATTTTTTTCCTGTTGAGTTTGCTGAGCCAAAAGGCAGTGGTCTTAAAGTTTTAGATTCATTGCTTCATACTTACGCTTGAAATGTGTCTTCAGCACTTACTGGACACTGGGCAGCAGCAATAAACAAAACAGACATGGCATTAGCCCATATCTGGGTAAACTGGAAATCCAAACAAACTGATAGTGGAAGGCATAATTTTTTCTTGATATCACTTAGTACTCTGGGTGATAGTTTTAGATTGGTCATGGATGAACAGTGGAACAGCCATGAGAGATGAGAAGTGTTGGTTCAAGAATGTTTATTGAGCACCTCCTACATGACAGGCACTGTTCAAGAGAGTGATCAAAGCAGATCTTGATACGATGATGGATTAAACAAAACTCTTGGAGGAGACAGGTAAATGCATAAGAGAAAGTAGTATATTGATCTATGTGCAAATCACTATATTATATAATGTATTAAGCAATATTAAAACCGAAACACATCTATCATCATTTAATTTAATCCCCAGTACCAAGAAAAAAAAAGAGTAATTCTTAAAATACATAATCAGTGGTTTGCAGCTAGTTGTCAGTGACTAGCAGTAAACTGCTGGAATGAAGTATTCTAAGACTGTGGATGTGGAACATCTGTCAGTGCCTGGGACAGTCCCAAACAACAAAGACTTATCCCACCAAAGATGCCAGTTAAACCCCCGTTGAAAATTGATGTAAATAATAATTTGGAGCCACTGAGTTTTTGTTTAGCTTATTCAAAATATTTATTACACCATAAGATCGTCAAACGAAAAACTATAGACACCCTTTAATGTGATACTTAGTTCTATATTTTCTTTCTAACTAATAGCTCAAATATTTGTGAATTGTTCAACTTTTTCAGGAGTCACTATAAATCCTTTCTAGAAGAAATATGGCTTTTTCTTTTACGGCATTTCGGATCTTTTTACTGCTAGCCAAAAATTGAATACTTTAATGCCATAGTTACAGTTGGCATTTCAGCTTTCTCATGTGATAAAGTAAACTTAACGAGTTTAACGTTTGTCAACTCCCATAAACTGGTGCATTTCATCTTAAAAGGATGCTATCATTGCACATTTTTTTATTTATGTTAAATCTAGCAATTATGTAAATACTCTACCAAATACTCTACATATCAATTTTTGTTTAAAAATCCCAACAGTATAGTGGAACTCAAGAAATTAACCCAAACTACTAAAAGAGAAATAACTGCCATATTTACATATTGTGATTAAAGTTCATAGAATTTCTCACGTTGCAAGATAGCTTTCCATTATTGAGAACAAAACATAGAATAGCCCAGATTGTTTTTATGGCTAGCATTTAAGTTGTATTTGTGGCTTAAACTTGTTTATTGAGTTTGTAGGGGTTGGGAAGTAGAAGAGCTAGTAGGCACTTTTGTAGGGAAGAAAACTATATTGACTTGTGATGTACTAACTTCCACAGATAAAAGTGGAACCAGTTGTTCCAGCCCCAAGTCCAGTTATCCCCAGATTGACTCTGCGAGTTGGTGCGGGCCAAGACAAGATGTAAGTATAAATGTTTCAAATCAGAGTGAAACAAGTAAAACTGAACTTTCTCTGTCCTCTCCCATTAGATTTAGAATTCTATAGGCTTTTTCCAGGTATGACCATGTAGGGCAACACATTTTGAGAACTCATGAAGTTTTTATTGATTTCTTCTTCTAGGTACTTTTTGCTTTAACATATAGAACCATTTTTTTTTAATCTGTTTTAAAGACTAGTACATGACATTGTTTCTGCATCGTGTTTTAAGTTTTTAGTAAATAAGAAACTATACCAGGCAAACTAACTGCCATATTTCTCCCAGTGTCGTAGTCAGCTTTCTGTTGCTATGACAAATAACAGGAAAACAGCTTAAAGGAGGAAAAGGTTTATTTTGGCATATGTCTCAGAATTTTCAGTCTGTGGCAGCTGCCTCCATTGCTTTAGGCCTGAGGTGAGGCAGAGGAATTTCATGGCAGCAGAGTGTGGCAAGGAGCTCTGCTCACCTCATGATAGCCAGGAAGTAGAGAGAGAGGGGAGGAGCCTGGGCTGGTGGGCTTCCTCCTCCTTCTTCCCCTTCTGTTTTATCCAGGCTCTAGCCTCTTGGGCGCTGCTGCCCACATTCAGGGTGGGTCTCCCTCCTCAGCTTGCTGTCTTGCATGCTAGTCATCTCCAGAAACACCTTCACAGACACACCCAGAAATGTGTTTTTGTAATTTACTAGGTGTTTCTCAATCCAATCAAGTTGACAACCAAGATTAACTATCAAACCACATAGATGCATTGTTATACCTCACTGACACCGAACAAAGGTGCAGATGGAACATGGTTTTATTCTGTATCTATAAAACAAAGATACTGCCAGAGACTTGGGGAAACAAATGAATAATGATAACAACTGAAGTTGTAGTTGTCCACTCTTTTTTGTTTAATTTTAAAAAGAGAAACATAAATCCACATTTATTGTTTACCTTAATTTTCACAGAATCATTTTATACTTTAAAGGAGCCTATCCTTTAAAGTAAATTAGTTGAATATTTTTCTTTTATCTTTCAATGAAGTATTAAGGCCTGCAGAGCTCTTAAAATGATCCTAATGAGATATGAAATACTGACATTGTAAATCATGTTTAAAACAATTTTCCTTTTTCCAATTTTCCTTCCTATGTAAGTAGGCAGAGAACAAAAACTGCTTTGTTTTCCGGTGGGTCACTTCATCTTAAATTTGTGTGTGTCTCACGCCACTGCCCTGTTGAGGCCAGTGGTAGTACAGTGTAAACGCCCAGCACAATTATGATGAGTGGTGGTACGAAACATGGATGTGGCCTTTCACAAGGGTGTACACGCCTCTGAAGATGTAAAAAAGAAAATCCAGATAATCCATATTTTTTACCTAAATTATCTGGATAATTTCCACATAATTCTTTACTGCAACAGTAGAGAGACCTAGACCATTGATGGTGGTACTAATGACAAGCTTCAAAAATGTTAGCAAAAGCACTGAGGCGCCATCTCCTTTTATATCAGGTATCTTTAGGCACAGTATCTGGTGTACATAGTACACTTAGTCTTACCTCGAGAGGTTTAAGTAATGTCCTCATTTCTCAGCTGGTAGAGGATGAGGTGACCACCAAGTAGCTCTTCACACTAGCCCATGGGAATTCTGTACATCATCTCCTGTCTTTAAGAGAAAGGTGTTCTTTTCTTCATTTAAAATTTTTTTTTTTCTCCTACCTGTTCATATTTAATTCCTATTTTCTCAGTAATTCACCAGTCCCTAATCTCAACTTCCACACAGAAGCTTGGCTTTCTTATTCCCTTTAGAGCTACAAGGTCTGTAAAAAGGCATTGATAGTTATAGTCACCTCTCTGCCCTATTAAATATCTTTTACTAACTCTTTTGGCTGTTTGTTCTATTTTCTTCTTTTAATCATTCATACACCTAAGATTTTGGAAGGTGTGAGAAATAGATCTTATTGCTCTGGAACAGAATGTCCAGTTTGAGGGAAATTATAATAACCAGGAATTCTAGACAAATTGCCCTTGAAAGGACAATACTGTGTAGCATGTAAACTTTCAGATATTTAGGTAAATAACCCCTGTATTATATAAAGGATTAATCATTTGACCAAGGCAAATGCACAAATATCCTTACAATGGAACAAAGAGATTAATTGAAATACATTACACTTTTTAATTAACGTAAGAGAGAGAGAAAGAGAGAAGTCCAAGTCAAATAATAATAGAATTTTATGTAAAATAGGACTTATTCAGTAAAGTGCTTTTCACAGTGTGGAGTCAAAATCAGGGGTCAGCAAACTACACCCCTTGGGTCAAATCCAGCCTACTGCTTGTTTGTTTTTTTTGTTTTGTTTTGTTTTTTTAAACCAAGAACATGTATTGGTACATTTTACATTCAATGGTCACGTTCATCACATTTATTTTGTACCTGTACATAATGCATCTTGGTTCTCCCCCCTCTTCCCCACCCCTCCCCTCTGTTCCCTCCCCCCCATTACTGCTTGTTTTTTGTATGGCCCACAAACCAAGAATGATTTTTACAGTTTTAAGTAACTGAAAAAAAGTTTTTTTTTAAATCTTTCATGACCATGAAAATGATATGGCATTCAAATTTTCATAATCTTTTATGGTTGTAACATAAGGGTACACGGCTTAGTCCATGGCTACAATAATGGAAAAGAGGTGAAATACCCATATAAATATGCCTTTAGTTACTTAATTTCTACACACTTGGGGCCGAACTAGTACTCCTTTAAAGTGAAATTAATGAGCAGACTGGGATTTAAAAATGAAGGGGGTTGAAGAGTCTAGGGGTGGAGAGGAATCTTTATTGCTGAAGGACAGGCAGAGAATATAGAGTCTTTTGAAATTATGGGAAAAAGAAAGAGCTTTACAAGGTTCAAATTATACCCTCTCATTGGAAGGTCTGTAAGACAATATTTAGCTCCTAAGCCTTAAATAAAGAAGTTGTGTCTTCTGCCCTTGATCCAGAAAAGTACTTTGAGGTTAGATTGTTTCCTCTGTTGTATATTATTGAGAGGTACCTTCTTTTTTCCTTGATTTCACATTCTTGAAAACTCTTCTGAAGGAAGCCTGTGGTGAGGCCAGTACCTCTTCCTGAGTTAAAATTTTAGATGACTTTCTAAGGACTTCAGATTCCTTTATATGTCTTCCCATAATGGGTAGCCAGTGCTCCCTATGGTCTATACTGAGCATGAAATTAAAATCCTAACCCTGAAATCACAATCTCAACTCCCATGAAGTGTGAATGGGGACACAGTACATTCAGATTCACCATCAAGAGATCCAAGTCTACCCCAGTAGTCAAGTCTGGCCTTGACGCCAAGACAGCAAGTGAGTTTCAGCTCACCCGGGACCCTTTTGATCAGGATTCTGGGTCCCAGTGGGGCCCTGTGGCAGCAGGTAGAAAATAGAATGTCTGCTGTGCTGGAAGGGGCGAGCGGCAGCACAGTTGTCAGGTGATCTGTCATCCCCACCTTATTGTTTGCTGAGTTATTCTTATTTTGAGCAAGTGTCTGGAAAGTTGGCTAATTTACAGCATTCATTCTTTTACTCATTTCTGTGAAGAAAATGGAGCAGTGCGATGGAATTTCTTAGGGACAGAGACTGTTGAGAGAGATTGGTCAAGAAGGACTTGACCAAATAAGACCTACAGCTTTTCTAAGTTTAAAATGCATGACTCTGTGAAGCTCGGAGTTCTGTTAAAGGAGCATCATGTAAAAAGATTTAATTTTACATATTGGTAAAGTATTAAGAAAAATGTAATGTGTCGTGGTAGACCAGGTGTGGTGGTGCACACCTGTAATCCCAGCACTTGGGAGGCAGATCGCCACGAGTTTGAGGCCAGCCTGGGCTAGATAGTGTGTTCAAGCCTGCACTGCAAAGTGAGACCCTGTATCAAAAAAAGAAAAGAAAAATACAATGTAAATTTTTTAGGGTGAATAATGGGTGTGGGAAGAAGCTTTTTTCTGCTCACATTTCTCAGAGGTGTCCCTGCATACCATCCTCACACAGGTCCTGGAGAGGGATTGCTACCCTTTCCTGTCCCTGGGGCAGACAGGCCCTGCTGCCTGCCGTGCTGCTAGTAGCCACGACACTGTGCAGGGAACTGTAGATGGCCCTCCTGCTCTGCTCTCAGGACATTCCTGCCTGCATCCCATGAGCTTACAGGGAAGAGGGGACGAATTGAACCCCTCCAGACATCCCAAAATGCTTGGTTGTGTTATTTAATTAATATCTATCACTGTATTTGATCGGGTGATACAGAAATCACATATGCCTTTCAGAGAACAGTATTGCTATCATTGATAACTAAATTCCCTTGACTAGATATTCTGTTTGGCACATTTAACCCTGCCTTCAAAATACTCAAATTATGTTGGGATATTTTTCAGAGATGACTTTGTTTCTGGTGGTTATAGTTTTCTTTCTGCTGATGTTTTGATTTCCAATGCCAACTAGACTGCTTTCCTAAACTCGGGAAATTTTCTTACTCTCCCGTTCTTTCATAGCAGAGGTGCTAAAATTTTGTATATTCCTTTTTGTGTTGTTCATTTTCTTGCTTTAGTTCACAAAGTTTAGTTTATATCTGGTGGGGGGCTATGTAATAGTTGGAATTTCTGAATTATTTCTGTACACTGGGAAGATAGGAGCTAAAGCCCTTTGTATTAATCTTGAAAAATATAAAAGGTTTAATCTTTTAAAAATGTGTATAGATGTTTTTGTCTCTGTGTAATCCAGACTTTTTGATAGAAAAGAGAATAATCATGAGCAACGTGCAAAACTGGTCATTTAAAATATTTTAAAAGAAGACAGCATTTTTATATTTTAAAATGTAGCTAGATTTAGCCAAAGAGCATTTAATAGGGTGAAAAAAATGTATAATGGTATTTCAGTAATAAATTCTTTAAAGGAATAATAGCAAATAGTTTTTCTCCCATTTTCTGCTTTTCCTTTCTATATCTGGAATATTTTTTTCCATTCTAAATGACTTTAAGGTAACTTAATGAGAGTACATAGTAAAGCAGGAAATAGAAATAGAAAACTAAGATCAAGGGGAGGAAAAAAAGCAAATGCTTGTTTGTCAACTTTGATTATATCTTCCCAGCAATAAGGCTTTTGCTTTGTGTGTTTGTATTGAACCCAGGGCTTTACACATGGTAAACACATGCTCTACCATTGACTGTAGCCCAGGGCCCATGAAATAGTTTTGCAAAAGGCAAGTGCCTCTCCGTTCTCAGGAGAGGCAAAGTTTTTCAAGGCTCTGAGTTTAAAACTTAATTTCCATATGGAATCAGATCTCAAGGACAGCGTCCTCCATAGCAGATTTTATAGCTGACACCAAGGCATTTTTTATTGACTCTTTCAAGCCAACTCCTAATCCAAGGGCACGTGTAAGAGCATAGCTCAGTGAAGATGCCACTTTAAGAGACTGACTTGCCTCTAGTTGCAGCACTGTTGTTTTCCTTTTGGTATTGTGTTAGCCAAATTCTTGCTATAAGTAAAGAAACCCAAATGAAACTAGCTTAGAAGAGGGAAACGGGGGTGGGGTAGGGTCTGACTTTACGTCAGCAGTGTGCAGGGTTCATACAGTGTTGTTAGGACTCTGCTCACTTCCTTTTCTGCGTCCTACCTCTGTGTGATGGCAGAGGTGGCCCAGCTGGCCGCCGGCTGCAGTGGTTCTTCAAGTTCAAGGTCCCTGGTGAAGCCCTGATGGTCCCCATCAGGGAGCAGCAAAACTGCTGCCCTGTACGGGTCGGTCCTGTCAGATGGGACTCCCGTGGGCCTCAAGGGAAGGAGGGCTCTCATCAGAATACAGGTGTGGGTGGACAGAAACAATAAGGTTGTTTTACTTCAGTTAGGGAAAGGCTGTCAGATTTTGTATTTTTATAAATGAAAGCTAAGGGCTGAGGATTTAATTTAGCTCAGTGGCTAGAGTGCCTACCTTGCAAGCACAAGGCTCTGAGTTCGATCCCCAGCACCAAAAACAAATAAATAAATAAATGAAAGCTAAGGAGCAAGGCAAAGAACTTTATTGGTTTAAAACATGATGAGCCTTTAGAGGTAAAGTTCAAGAACATTTCAGAGTATCATCCTTATTGAACTGGGAAAGCCTTGCTTTTCTACTTTTAACTTGTTCCCTTAAAAAAAAATATTTTTTATTTCTTAAAAAATCGAGGGGGGTTGGCGATTTAGCTCAAGCAGTAGAGTGCTTTCCTAGTAAACACAAGGCCCTGCGTTCAATCCCCAGCACCAATAAAAAAAAAAACAAAGAGCATCAGTAAGTTTTCTTTGTTTTGCCCTGGTTAACTTATTGAAATGGAAGCATTTCCTAGGCATTTCACCTGTCTTAGAAGCTAAGTAACAGGAACAGTGACAAAAGAAGAATCTTAGGAGCTGGGGGTGTAGCTCAGTGGTGGAGCACTTGCTTTCCATGTGCAAGACCCTGGAAAGCAAGTGGGGATCCCCAGCGTCCCCAGAAAAGGAAGACTCTCAAGGATCACAATATTTAAAATTAGTAGATGACATATAAATTGTTTAGTGATTCTATTTAAAATATTTCAATGACCTATTTTTAATACTAGTAAAAAAAATACTAGTAAAAAGTGCAAAATAGTTAATGAAATGTCCTAGCTGTTGAACAGCTGGAGCAGAAGTTGTGGGTTATATACTTTTTAGTTTTGCTGTGGTATTGTACCTATAAATTCAGTGGTTCCATATCCATATGTCTCAGTATAATTCTGAGCCACCTTCAAGAGGAGGCAAACAATTAAAATTTTTCTTATTCAGGTCTTCAGCCATTTTCCAGTGTTTCAAGAGTAGTTCTTGACTTCCTTTCATTTTTACTGACCTAAAATTATAATCAAGTCCAAATTTAATTTTTTCCCCTGGCATGTTTTAGTTTGTTCATTAACACCAAAGATGCAGTATGTTTAAGAGAAGAATTCATATACTGTCAGAAAAACTACTTTAGGTTTTGGGAAATGCTTTTACAGCACAGTAAAACAAGTGGGAAGATTATAATCAAGGCATTTCCATCTTACTTGTAAACAATTACAGCAGTTCTTACATGGATGCCACATTAGAAGACTTGGGAAAATTTACTGGATTCCATTCTAATGCAATTAGAGCTAATTTTGTTCTTTAAATGAATAAAAGGTCAGCTAGTAAATCTAGCTTATCTTGAGTCCAGACTTCAATAAATTGTTTTATTTAATTTGTTGTAAAAGATCTTATCCTTAATGGGTCTAGGTCTTATTAGTTCACTTAGGTTTTAAAATATTTATGACCACCTTTTTAGATATGATTTGAATGATAGTTGGAAAGTTTCTCTCTGCAGTGTTATCAAGACCCAAGATCACTAATTGAGTGAATATCGGAGGGTACTTAAGATTTGTTATCTGGAAAAAGCTGATGTGAACTTCCAGAATTTAAATGTTCTTTAACCTGTGACAGGCAGAGATAATTTAGCTGTATCATGGTAACCTTTTGGATACTATCTGATTATAATTTCCCCTAAAGATCAAACTACTCACACTTGTCGTATTTAAAAAGAATGTGTACCTACTGATGAAAACACTTAAGTGCTCTTATTATTACAACAACATAGAAAATTTTGATTTTTCCCATTCTATTTTTCCTGTCACTTTTTAGGCCTGTAGTAGATTCAGATACTTACTTAAAGAGTTTAGATGCATGGCATAGCACTTTTTTCTCTTCACACACCCACCTTCGTAGCTTATAAAGTAGATAAAATTCATTTCATTGTGGGACTCATATGATTTAGAATTTTGGCGACCACTTTCTTAGGATTGTGGCCATAGTCTCAGCTCATGGAACTGACTTGCCACATTGCCTCCTGGCTGTTTGGATTTGCAGTTTGGAGCTCCCAGACTTTTGGTGTCCTCCCGGCTCGTCCAGCAGGCTCCAAGAGAGTGGCATTACCCCTCCTCGTTCGTAAGGCCCATTCTTCTCTTGTGTGCTCCTTCATTCCTTGCCTGCGTGAGTTGTCTCTTTTCTTCATCTTTGTCTTCTTCCCCTTTTGCACATTTTTCCTTTGGCTTTATACTCTCCCATGGTAAGCTTTCTCACTCAGCCTTCTTTCTACATGAGAAAAAGGCTATATATAACTTCCACTTCCCATCCTGGCTTCTCCGAACTTACTCATTAGATATAATGAGTAGATTCTTCCAGTTTTTCACTCCTAAGCCAATTGCATTTTGGTTTCTGCCTTAGAAACTTTTTTGCATTTTCTCACTCAAATCATTAAATGCATCCCAGTTCCCAAATCCAGAGAGAACATGCTGCAGCCCTTGTATTAATCCTTTTAGCTGTATTGCACACAGTTTCCCCTGAATCCTTTTTGAAATTTTTTGTTACTGATTCTGCTCTCATCTGAGAGTCTCCTACTATGCGGGTTGTTTTTCTTCACCCATTTTCTTCCTTGCCCCCAGCCACTTGCTCTGATTCTTTTCTTTCTAACTACTTATCATCCTTTAGGTCTCAGTTTTCATGATGATTCTCAAAT
This sequence comes from Hystrix cristata, assembly GCA_004026905.1. Taxonomy (NCBI): domain Eukaryota; kingdom Metazoa; phylum Chordata; class Mammalia; order Rodentia; family Hystricidae; genus Hystrix; species Hystrix cristata. The sequence goes on along the minus strand of PVJO010005665.1, from coordinate 56,173 downwards.
CTTTATTTCCAGCTCACATTGTTCCCCTATAATTCATACAAGTCTGCCCACTTAGCTTCTGGAAAGTTTTGCTTGGATAGACCAGTGGCCTCAAACGTATCATTTCCAAATTTCCAAAACACTATTATGTTCCCCAAGCTGATTTTTCTTGTGTTTCTTATATGTTGATGGTAAGACCAGAGCTTCCACGTTCAAGGCATTACAGGCCTTAGGTTAACTTGAAAGAAGCCAAAGACTATCTAGCATAATTGAGAGATTTTATTTCTGTTGTCATACCAGACTGGACAGCCTGAAAAATAAGATATGAATGTCTCCCTGGTTTTCCAAACTGAACCAGACTGGAAAGAGAAAGACCCTGTCCTTTGATCTTCACTTAAAATCTCAACATCTTGTAACTTTCATTCCGCATCTTCAAACTGGGATAACTTCTCTTTTTCTAGACACAAGTGGTTAGTAGTACCAACCAAGGAAAAGATGCCCATAGCCTTATTTTACAGGATTCTATAACTCACCAAAGGCAAAGATACTGTTGGTTTGGGGGGCAGGACATATATAGCTAAGATTTCTTGTTTGTTTTGTTTTTAAATAATAGACAAGGTCTTGCTGTGTTGCCCAGACTACCTTGGAACTTGTGGTCCTCCTGCCTGAGGCTCCTGAGGTAACCTGGGACTGCGTACCACCATACCCAGCTGCAGCTAGGATTTTAATAAATGAGAATTATGTAAGAATATCTGGGAAAGAAAACAGTTAAACTTCTGGTTGTTAGGACATAATAGACCTTCAATAAATGTTAGCTATGTATTTTCCTCTTTTTAATGCTGTGAACGTAAGTACTTCTCATCAAGCTGTTACCTGTATTCTTTTGTCTATTTTAGATAAATTCAGGTATAAAATGGAAAGAGATTTTCAAGAAAAAATTCTGAACAAGTGCTACTAAATGTGGAAGTATTTGACTTTGTATTTAAGTCTTTTTTGATTACAAAAATAATACACAGCCAATGTTTTATCTTAAAAAAAAAAATAACTTTTTGTTGTTGTTGTTTTGGTGCCAGGGATCAAACTCAGGGCCTTGTGCTTGCTAGGCAACCACTCTAACCACTGAGCTGAATCCTGAGCCCAAAGTAACTGTTTAGACATGTGTAATTTAAAAAGCATATGTTTCCCCTCAAATCCCATCCCTACCCAGAGATAACCACTGCTAACTATTCTTTGTGTATTTTTTTAAAAATTAGGAGTATCTAAGACATACTATTCTACAGCTTGTGTTTCGTTCTCCACCCTACCCCCTTAGTAATAGATCATGGGTATTTTCCTCTAATTGTGACATGGTATTAAGTTTTACTGATGTATCATAATTTAGGTTGTTTGAGATTTTGCAACAACAGGTAAACAACATCTTCACACATGTATTTTTGTTCAGATGTTGCTAAATCAAGGAATGTGAACATTTAAAATTTTAAAGATTATTATGTCAAATATCATCTGTCTCAAAAAAAAAGAAAACAAAAAACATGAATTTCACTTTTGCCTTATAAATTTAGGCCTCTTTCAAAGTTGACCAGGTAAACTTTAAATTGCCTCTGCTGCTTTTTTTCTAGCCTTTCTAGTGTGAACTATTTTTCTTTATACATGCATGTATCTGTCAGTTAGTACATGTGCTCTAAAGTACTGTCATTATCTAACTGTAAAGAAGCTAAAAGAAGAAAGAGAACTCTTTTAGATTGCCCCTCATCTGGCTATGCAGCTTATTTTCGGACCCTGCCATGAACATCTCACTTCAAGCCCTTCGGAGTTTACCAGTTGGTTCAAGGTTCTGTGACATCGCCAGGCACCAGCACTGGACGACACACTACAGAAAACACTTGTGCTGTGCAGCTGACTTCTGCTCTGCCCTCACTGCCCCTCTGGCTAGCCCAGAAACCCATCTCGCCCTTCTTGCCCTCATACTTGGAGTCAGAGGACACTAGGAAAACTTGGAAGAGACAAGAGGACCAAAATCTCAAGCAGCTCTAAAACTCACAGCTAAATCCTTTGATTTGCAGTTGACTTGCTGAACAAATCCTTTGTCCAGGTCTTTAAGTGATTAAGAGCTACAGTAACCTAATCTCTTCTCCTCTTATTCCATCTCTTTCTTTTAAAATGATGTTTAGTATGAATCTTATGTCAGTGGAATAAAGTCATGTCTTGACTCAGAAAATTTTAGAATTTTGTTATACAGTTATATCTATCTTCAAACTCCCATGGACACTTCTTTTTTCTTTTTTTCTTTTTTTTTTTTTCTTTGTGACAGGGTCTCACTATGTAGTTCAGGTTGGTGTTGAACTCAGTATATAGTCCAGGCTGGCCTTAAACTGGTAGCAATCCTCTTGCCTCAGCCTCCCAAGTGCTGGGATTACAGGCATGCACCACTCCCCCAGCTTACTTTTTTGCCAGCGGAGGGTGCTGGGGATTGAAGTCAGTCCCTTGTGCTTGCTCGGCAAGCACTCTACCACTAAGCTAAATCCCCAGCCCAGCTCACTTTTTTTAATGAATACTCCTGTTCATAAAAATTCTTTTTGTCCCAAAGAAACAAAATGATTTTTAATTAAATATTACATTAATGTTTGTTGTAACAAATTTGATTCTTTGGGGTATGAAAATACATACTTTTATCTCATGTGTTACAATTTAACCATTGCACATATTTTTTTCCAAACCAATTATTGAAATCCTCTTCACTTTCATTTTGGAAGATCACTTTTTATTATACAACGTGTAATGTTAAACAGACAGACTACAGTGACACGGAAAGGGTCACAGGAATATAACACATATATACACATCATAGGTGATCATTTATAACTTATTTTAGCCGCACAGATGAATATATATGTGTGTGTGTTTATCTTAAAATATATATTTAAATTTAATTATATATATAAATATATATGTAACATATTTTGTTCTGTGCTATTTACAAAGGAAGGTAAGAATTCATGTAGAATCTTTGGTGAAGACTACCAGCTGTTTTTAAATTTTAATATATTTTGAATGTTAATGTTGGATTTTCCAAGCATGACTTCAGTAATGACTGAATTTTTATAACACTCTTATGAGATACAAATCTTGATCACAATCTTGTTCATTTTTCAAGTTCACTGGATGTTATCTTATTGCGTTTAATATTTTCAACTAATTTGGGATATTATTTGATTCTTTAAAAAATATAAAGATGTGTCTTATGGTTAACTTGCAACTTTAACATGTTTTTATATAAAAGCATCCTCTTCCATAGTCTGTAGACTCTGGCACTGTTGAAAGTAAATTTTCGGCTGGAAATTTAGCTCAGTGGTTAGAGTGCTTGTCTAGCAAGCACAAGGCCCTGAGCTCGATCCCCAGCACCAAATTAATTAATTAGTTAATTAATTAACTTTTCACCCACATTGAATGTTCAGTTTCTTTTGACTTTGCTTTTTCTTGCTCACTCCATTTATTGGTGGTAGAGAAGTAAAAGCCATTCTGAAATCACCGTTTATAAGTTCTGACTGCAGTAAATTTGGTTTTTGAAAAGTCCCCTGAAAGTGCCCTAGACATCACCCCTAAGGTCTACATTTTTTTAAAGTTGATCTGCGTTTAAGAAATATTAATTCTAATTATATTACACAGGACAGATTTTATCAAAGGAAATAGATAGGAAAATGGAAGATTTGAATCCAATGTCCATTTTCAGAAACATAATTTTTAAACATCATCGTAAAAGGCAGATGGTGTTAAGGGGTAGAAGAGGTACCTCTAAAGTTACATAGAAATTCAAGGTGATTACTTCCAGGTAGGTTAGAAAGCCTTATTTATTTATTTTTTTATTTTTTTATTTTTTTTTTGTGGTGCTGGGGATCGAACTCAGGTCCTTGTGCTTGCAAGGCAAGCACTCTAATCACTGAGCTAAATCCCCAGCCCCAGAAAGCCTTATTTATTTATTTTTTTTAGTGCATGTTTGCTGTACATGAAGTTTACATTCTAGAAAGTCTTAAAGTAGAATTTGAGTAGAGCAATGAATGGTGAATAAAATTCAGAAAAGGTAAATGAAATTTCCATAGTACCCTAACTTTATTTTATGATCCTAAATCATTTTGGACAAAATGCATATTGACAATTCTTTAAAAGCTTGCACATTTTACAAAGTTGTTTTCAAACAAAAAAAAATGATACACTTTCATATACACATCACCTGGATAGATTATCTGGTAGTACGTTTTGTCGATGTACTTGTGCATTTGCATGGACCTGGATTTAGCCATTACTCCAAGGAACGTTGATTCCTTTTAGTGGGGAATGTGTTTTAGGAATCACAGTCCGGTACTAGCAGTGCCCATTGCTGCTGGGATATCATTGCTTCTAGACCTTTAAAAGGACAGAACTAGGAAAGAGGAATTTTAAATAAGTTTATAATATTTCCAAATCAGGCCTAACATTACTGTTACTTTTTTGAATTTATTTCTGCATCTTTTATGTTAGAAACCTTGAGTGATAATAACATCATCATAATTCATTATTTGTTTTATTATTTTTCCCCAGCATGATAAATATACATCGAGATTCATTAATTTCTGTTTATTTTCACTTCAAAGGCAATTTTTTTTTAATTTTCTGAATATATAGATCCTTTACCTGGCTGTGAAATTGAAGCTGTATGACTGGATATATTCAGAGAGGTCTTGCTCCAGCCCTTTCTTTTTGCCCTTTCTATTCCTTACCCTATCGATTACCATTTTGGTTTCTGTTATTATCATTCTAGTGTATCTTTTTCAAATAAGAGGAAATATGCATTATTCATTGCTTATCTAAGTATGAATGCCCTTTTAGGGTATTTTACAGATTTTGAACATTTGACAATAGAAGTATAATCATTTGGGCCTCTCCCTTGGAAATGAAGATTCTGTATTGGCTATGTTTTTCTCTAATTACTTCATGCAATTTGTTTCATTTTTCAAATAGGTCATGCCTGCATTAAAAGATAAAATGTTTGCTACTTGATATGTACTTGGGCTATGACAAGATAAAATACCCGTTTTATGAGATGATGTAAATATTCAAGAGGCAAGCCATGAGCTCAAGGAATTAAATCCATTTATAGTTGTGTTGTAATTATATGAATGTTAAAATTTGTGCTGTGAGGATCAAGAAGAATAAGGAATAATGATTGATTTGAAGAATCAACATAAAACTGATTCTCATTGTCTTTGGGTATTTGATCAATGTAAAATATGAAAATGACTGTGATACAGTTGGCATCTTAAGTGCTGATTCTCTAAAATATAATTCTCTAAAATATAATTCCTCCCAAATTCTGAAGATTTATTCATATACCTAAGGTAGAGAAATTGAATATTTGATGTATAAGTTTTCTATTTCCACCCAACAAATGATACCCAAACATAGTGATTTATTTGAAGTTTCTTCAAGGGTTTGAGGCTTGAGTCTTACTAAGCTGCAGACCAGGACTTCCGGCACTGTAAAGCCTCTTGGGGCAGGTGAGTGCCTGCCCACCTCACCTAGGGTGGGGGGCCGTGAGGAGAGGCCCTGAGGCCCCTGCCTGAGGACTTCAGCTGGCTCTTGACCTGGTGGCGAGGGAATAAGGCGGAAAATGCAGAGTGTTTTATGGTCCAGTCTTGAAGGATCCAGTAGGACACACAGTGTGCTGGAGGCTGGCTGACTGCCACGCTTAGACTTAATATTTCTGGGGTTTTGGGTTTTTTTTTCTGCTGCTGCTGCTGCTCCTGCTGCTGCTGCTGGTGGTGGTACTGGGATTGAACCCAGAAACCATTGAGCTATGTCCTCAGTCTTTTTTTTTTTTTTTTCCAGGCAGGGTCTTTTAAGTTGTCCAGGCTAACCTCAAACTTGCCATCCTCCTGCCTCCACCTCCTCAATAGCTGGGATTACAGACATGTGCCGCCCCATACCCGGGTATTTCAGGGACTTGTAATAAAATTGACAAAGCAACAATATAAAGACTGGCCCCAAATTGCTGACCCAACAGTGAGGTTTTATAGTAATGTTATTGTGAAATCTCTGTGATTTTTTTTTTTTCCCTGTCTTGTGAGGAGGACTAGTTTAAAATACAGCAATCAGTCTGGTAAAGGTGGGTGGTGTTTCTGAGACTGATTAGAAAGTTAGTTCTGGGAAGAAGTGAATTGTGGTATAAGAAACATATTTTTTTATCAGAGCAGTTTGTCACTATTGAAAAATTTGCCCTTTCAGAAGACTGCATAAGGGCATGGTGGCAAATACCTGTAGTCCTAGCACCTGGAGGCTGAGGCAGGAGGATCACCACAAGTTCAAGGCCAGCCTGGACTACATAGTGAGATGCTGTCTTTAACAAAAAAACAACAGTAACCAAAAAAAAAAAAATTTATATAAAATTCATGGAAATGATTTTACAATAGCTTTTGCCTATGGTATTTTGTGACCACTTAAAAATGACCCTTCACTCTGCTGGGTAGATAAGTAAGCCATTCTGAGGGACCTTTTGAACTTTGCGTGTGGTTTAGTAGCCAGTTATTGGGACTTGATAATTTAGATTACTGGTTTCATAGTGTTTGCACACAATAGCTGAATAATGAGAAGCATTAAACTCCCTGTGCAGAACATACCCAGACGCTGTTTGCCGCTGGCCTCGGAGGCTCTGGGGCTGGGCAAGTGGGGCCGGCTCTATTGACTTGTCAGGCGGGGAGTGTGCATTACAGGCCACGCTGCCCCTGACCCATTCTGTTTACTTCACTATTTTGTGGTGAGGAAACAGGTAAAGAAATCCTGCTGAAAGTCCCTCCTCCTGCGCATTTGTATGAATACCGCTAGTGTTCAGGGCAGTTAGGGCACTGTGACCACATCTTCCCAAAGCTGTAACGTTAGCAGCACAAAGCCATCGTGGGGCACAGCTGTGGGCAGCGCGCTTTCTCCCCAGAGCTGAGCCGTCAGTTCGCAGCCCTGACCAGAACGACTACGCAGTGAGGTCGGAAGGAAAAAGTGATACTGCAGGTAGCAAAGCAGTGTCTGCGGGTCTAGAACCATACAGAGTGGCAACAAGGTAGCCTGTTATACTGCTGTATATTTTTCTGTAATGCTAAAATTAAAGAAATAAAATGATTGCTTCTAAAGCCATATATTCAGTTACCATAGTCACTTAGAAGCTAAAATCAACATAACTCACACGCTAGTTAATTTTCTCTGGAACTTCCAAAGAGTTAGAAAAATGGGTCATCTTAGTGCCCATGTAATACCAACCTAATCTTTTGAAAACAAAAAATTAGGATAGTTTTTAGTTTTTGTCATCAACAGAGAACTCACTTAAATAATTTTTCCTTTTATTTCTCAAAAAAAATTTTTTTTGAGTGAGGCTGGTCATGGTGGTGTGCTTATATAATCCCAGCTACTCAAGAGGCTGAGGTAGGAAGATTGCAAATTCGAGGCTAGCCTGGGCAACTCAGCAAGCCCCTTTCTCAAAAAAGAAAAAAAGTAAAAGGGCTGGGGATGTAGCCCAGTGGTAGAGCACTTGCCTGTTGAGAACTATAATGCTGTGTGTGTGTGTGTGTGTGTGTGTATAAATTACCTTGCAATATCTAAAGGCATTCAAATTTATTATTTTAATTGTTTTTAAAATAGCATAATTATATGAGGTTCTTTCTTTTCCTCTGGTCTCTTTTGTTGTTGTCCGTCAATGGTTGTGTTGGCAATTTAGCTACACTAAATTGTGTAGCTCCCTGATGTAGCTTAGGGCTTTATTCCATAAATTTAGGAATAGACTATGGACATTTGTCTAGAAGACTTTAGCCAAGCTACCATTTTTTTTCTAGTAAATTAATAAAGTACAATGTATATACAAGAAAGGTAAACAAATTACGTGTACAACTCTAAAGCATCATTTTAAAATTCCCAATGACTTTATGGAGAGATGGTGCTGGGGATCGAACGCGGGGCCTTGTGCTTGCTCTAGGCAAGCACTCTGCCACTGAGCTAAATCCTCAACCCCTCCCCAAAAAGGCATTTTACTGATATGTTGGTATCTTCAATTACTGTGAAGAGAGGATGTTTTTTCCCATCTATTACTGTTTTACTTGCTTCTGTTCTTTGATCATATTTAAATAAGTTAGTGTTTTTCTCTTTTATTTGAATGAATACTTTATATATCTATGCACATTGCAAATAATGGTATTCATTTTGTCTTTTGACTTTGGTCACAATGTTTTGTGGTATACAAAGTAGTGCAATCGTCACTGCCTCCCTTTATGGTTTTTGCTTTGGGGAGATGCTTAGAAAATCTGGCACTTCTTTTATTATTTTGTTTTGTTTTACCAACCTCAAAGCACTGTAGGATTTATGGTTTGTGATATACCCCAAATTATAACATCTTTACCTAGTGTGGTAGCTCACACCTATAACCCCAGTACTGGGAATCAGGCAGGAGAATTGAGAGTTCAAGGACAACCTGAGCCACATAGCAAGTTTGAGGCCAGCTTGAAACATATCCGGACCCTGTCTCCAAAGCAAATTATACCATTTTACAACTCACAACTGAGCTAATTCTCAATTTCAGATGATCCTTGTATATTAGAGCCCATGAATATCTACTATTTTAGACAGTAGGTTCCAGTCTTTTCCTCCAAGAAACACTTTCCACCAAGATACTAGCAAATAGTAAAATTGAAACAAAATCATAACAAATCCTTTGCAAGTAGCTTTCTGAGTCCCTCATCCATCAGTCCTGTTACTTTCCTTCAAGAGCGTCTTCTTGATAACTTAGATTTTCAGGCTTATTTCTGCCTGTAGTCATATAGGTCACAGTGCCATTTGCTTCTATTTGTCCTCCTTTTGTTCTCTCTCTCCCTCGCCCCAAATTAACTCCATTAAGCTACAACTGAAAATGTCTGGGTTGTCTCCTGGCTTCTTAGCCTTAATGTTTAATTCTTTCACTTCGGTTTTTTTCTCCTTTCATTCATGTTGTGTATTTCCCCTACCTGTTCTTTTCCCCATCCTTCTTCTCACATCATAGAGCTTATTTTTATCTTTTGCTCTGATTTTGATTGGCTGGGTAAGTAAAGTAAATATGTCGTTTTATCTAGGCTGCCACTACTTTCGGGAGCACATTTTGTTTGTGTTTGATTAATAAAATACGTTCAGATGTATCACATACCTACTAAATAATTACCATGTTAGATGGTGGGGATACAGTGATTAAAAGAGCTTTCCATTCCTTCGAAAATTACCCATGCAGCAGCATTAACAAGTATGTACAAAAATTATTCAAATCATTTTTCAGTCTTATAAAATTTGCTGGGTTTTTTTTCTTTTTTTCAGTGTGCAGTATATTCTGGAAAAGAATAAGTATTCTGCTTGACTGAATATGAAGTTTTTAAAATAACCATTGAAAGCCTGGAGGTATCACCCAGTGCCAGGCATAAAGATATAGCCCAGCCCTAACCTCTACCCCCCAAAATTAAAATGTCCATTGAATCAGTTTGATTAATTCTGTTGTCCATCCCTTCTATTATCATTCCCCCCCGCAGTGCTGGAGGGAAACCCAGGACCTCTCAGGCCTAGTAGCAAGTGCTCTATCACTGAGCTGTATCCCCCAGCCTCTAAGTCTTCTGTGTCCCCTGGCTTTTTGAGTCTTTATTCTGTCAGTTACACAGAGAGATATGCTAAAATCTCCACTGTAATTGTGTTTCTTACAGGCATTTTTGTCATATGTTTTGAGGTTATATTATTAGGTACATATAAATTTTGGATTATTATATACCTTCCTGGCACATTGGAACCAGTCATTCTTCCTTTAAAAGTTTGTTTTGTGTAGTATTACTTTATATTTGTGCTCATCTTTTTGTAGCTTCCTTCAACCACATCCGGCTCTTTTTCTGTCTTTTTGGTAGTGGAAGGATTAAGCCAGGACCTCACACATGCTGGTCTAGTGACTTACCACTGATCTGTACCCTGAGCCCTATTGCTTTTAAATGAATTATTAAATATTTTAAATTTAATTTTTAATATGGTTAATTTTGACAAGCACAATGCACATTTTAAGAGGTTCATAATTTTCAAGTATGTAAAGAGAAACTAAGACCAAAATTTTGCAAATTGTTTATCATTTCTTTTTGTAAGGACCTGCCAATAGCAAACCCTTGGCTTTTATTTCCCTGAAAATGTCCTCTTCACCCTTATTTCTGAAATATGGTTTTTGTTTTGTTTTGTTTTTTTGGTGCTGGGGATCGAACTCAGGACCTCATGCTTGTGAGGCAAGCACTCGAACCACTGAGCTAAATCCCCAGCTGAAATATGTTTTTAAAGACAAAGTTTATTTTTCTTTGCACATGAAGGTGCTATCCCACTGTCTTCTAGATTTCATCAAGGCTAGTTAAGAAGTCAGCTGGCATCTGTTTCTTTGAAAGTAATTGTTCTTTTTCCCTCTGGCTGCTGTTCAGGTTTTTCTCCTTTGCGAGCCCTTAACATAGGGATGAAGTTCTTTTGGACTCTGTACTTTGGGCAGGTCCTGGGCATTGGTACATTGATATCAGTCTTCTTCATTAAAACCAAAGATCAGATTTCCCTGAGGTGTAAATGCCCTCAGGGCCAAATCGTCATTCTCATTGCTGGCTGCCTTTAGTTTTGATGCCAGCACCTGTGTGGGAAACAGCCTCCAGAAACGGTGTGTTTTAAAATTTTAGTCTAAAATAAAAATAGAAAATTCTTGCGCTCTGGAGCCATAGGAGTGACTTTAAGCTCCCACCTTGTACATGAGGCGAACCTAGTTTATAAGCTTTAAGAGACAGAGCAGGGCAGTGTTAAGGTCACCGCTTCTAAAATCAGACTGTACTTTAAATCCTGGTTGTGGGAGTCGGGCATTTAACTTAGTGGTAGAGCGCCTGCCTAGCAAGCATGAGTTCGAGCCCCAGCCCCCCAAAATAAAATAAATCCTGGATTTGTTACATTATAGTTTAATGTGAGTTTATGCAGAGTTTTTACCTCTGTGGCTTGGTTTCTCATCTGCAAGAGGAAAATAGTATCTTGCTTCAGCCAGTTGTGGTGCCTGTAATCCCAGCTACTCAGGAGGCTGAAGCAGGAGGATCAAAAGTTCATTGCTAGTCTGGACAACTTAGCAAGACCCTATCTCAGATCAAATAAAATTTAAAAATAAAATAACAGTATATCTCATGTGGTTGTTAAAAAGAGCAAATGAGATGAGGTAAGTAAGCACTTAGCAGTGTGTCTGGTCCATAATTCACTTTCAAGTGTTTACGATGCACATAGTAAATGTTCAGGAAATACTGTTCATTGTGTTAAGCATTCATCAAGTGTCTCCTGCAGATCTCTTTAGTTCTCTTAGTCTGCCGTTATATGCGGGTTATTTAAGAAGTAATCACACTTGCAGGAAGCAAGCGGACAGCCAGCGGATCAAACCCAAGGCCTCATGCATGCCAAGTGTGCGCTCTACCACTGAGCTCCATCCACAGCCCCATAGTTGAGTTATTTACTTTAATGATGAACTCTTGAAATAATTTAATGTTTTGTAAATTTCACTTAGAATTCAGACTCAATACTTTTTCTTTTTTTTTTTAATTTTACTTCAATGTATCTTTTAGATCTTTTATTTTTTTAAAAGATAGAGTCTCGCTGTGTAGTCCAGTCTGGCCTTGAACTTACAGTGTCCTCCTGCCTCAGTCTCCCCGGTGCTGAAATGACCGGCATATGCCACCACACTTGGCAAGTCAATACTTTCTTGTGAAGGTAGTTTCCAAAGTAGAACACTGAAAAAGTAGCGTCGTATCAGCTGGCAACAGTGACACCGAGTGTTGTCACATGCGACAGCCATGGATATCACGCCTGCGTTAACGCTTTACATCTGTACATAAACTGTCTGTTCCGAGGTTCTCTCTGCGGCCCTTCTGATACAGCTCTTTTTATTTCCACTTTGTCAGAAAAGGAAGGCTTTGCAAGTGTAGACTAGTAGAAGGCAGTGCAGTGCTCCTCCCTCCCTCCTCTTTTTTGTTTTTTTCAGTGGGGGGGGGTTGAATCTAGGACCTTCTTGCTGAGTTATATCCTCAGCCCATTTTCTGAGACAAGATCTCAGTTGCCCAGGCTAGGCTTGCACTTGCTATCCTCCTGTCTCAGCCTCCCAAAGGGCTGGGAAACAAACACAAAAAATTTTTTTTGCTACTAGAAGCACCTTTGTGATGCATTGTTTTAAACGTGATTTGACTCGATTAACCTTTTACTTCTCTCTCTTGTGTTAACAGTGTCATCAGCAAAGTGGTGTCGGCCCCCGAGGCTAAGCCAGCGCCTTCTCTGAACAGACCCAAGACGCCGCCTCCCGCTCCAGCCGCTGTCCCGGTGCACGTGACCCCCACCCCGCTGCCGCTGCCTCTCCCGCCCCAGGCTGCGGCCTGCCCGGCTCTGATGCCCTCCCCCACCCCGGCGCTCGCGGCGGCAGGCAGCTCCAAGGCGCCCGTGCGGAGCGTGGTGACGGAGACCGTCAGCACTTACGTGGTACGTGCGCTTCCTCGGCCGGCGTGGTCGCTGCAGGCGCGTTGCTCGGGCGCCTGTAGGAGAAGTATTGTCCGTGTGTATCATTATTGCATCTCAGGCGCAGTTCCTTGAGATTGGAGAAGCATTTTCAGTGCATTTGGAGACTTTGGCTTAAAAATGTTGTATTACAGTGTTCACATATTCGTTCTTCATAAATATGTCAAAGTATTGTTTTTCATTGTATTGCTTTGGGATACAACTGTGTATCTATATACAGCAATGTCAGTGACTAAATACACAGTGATACTTAACTGCTGTATTGAATTTCTTAATCAAGCAATTCACTTAAAAGTATAATTTACATAGTATGCTCACGTTTTACGAGTCAACTGGTGTCTCTGAATTCCAGCACTGTTTTTTGTTTTGCTTTGTTTCTTGTTTTTTTCCCAGCACTGTTCATAATGCTTTGCTGGCTAAGATTCAGACTATACCAGGACTTGCATGTGAAATGGAAATGAACGTTTTAGGCCGCAGTTTCCTGCGTATCCAAGCATGACTTTAGATTATGAAATCCACGGTGCCGAAAGAGTCCGCGCTGTTCGGATCCTGAATTCAGCCTGCGTCTCAAGCTGTGTCCTGTGGGCACTGTAGAGTGACACAGGGACTGTACATTTTTTGTTTTGTTTTATTTTTTGAGACAGGGTCTCACTGTTGTTCACTCAAGATTTTTTTTTTTTTTTTTTTGGTGCCGGGGATCAAAGTCAAGGCCTTGTGCATACTAGGCAAGCACTCTGCCACTTGAGGTAAATCCCCAGCCCCGCTATGTCGTTCAAGCTGGCCTTGAGCACACTATGTAGCACAGTCTGGCCTCAAACTCATGGCTGTTCTCCTGCCTCAGCCTCCCAAGTGCTGGCATTACAGGCCTGCGCCACCATACCCAGCTAAGGAAATATTTTGGGTGTGTGGAGGCATTGACCTTGCTGTGACTCCCATCTCTGGCAACAGTGATGTCCTTGGGAGCAGACAGTGAGGACAGCAGTGGGCTGGGACTCGTGGTACTTGTTATTCTAAACCATACATCATACCGCTTAAAGTTTAGAAGGAAATGTAAGTGAATCATTAAACATTGTGAGACTATGAGAATACCAACAAGTATAAAAGAAAATCTTATATGTACTCAGAGAATATAGGCATGAAAAATCAACAGAAAAATATTTAACTGACAAAGACAAAATAAAAGATGTGATATAAAAAGGCTGTGATCATCAGATTGGCCACTCAAGGACCAGTTGCTGTGTGTGTTTAGTTGAGGCAACAGCACGCTAACTACAGTAGGCTGGTCTGGAAAGATTCTCTACCTGACTTCCTCAACCTCCGTTTGTCCTGACGTGATCTGGGGTAGATGCAGTGAGCTCTGTGGTATCATCTAGCTTGAAAACTTGGACTCTCCAGCGGGTTTCTGCACTGCCTCCACGGGGCTGGGTCCAATTGGAATAGACAGTGGAGTTGAGCACCTTCTAATTCCAAAAGAGACACTGTGGATGGAGGACAGAATGTGATTAGGCCAAAAAGGCTGGTTTTGTCACTGACTAATATGTGGTGTTGGAGCTCCAGTTTCCCCATTCCTAACCCGTCCCCAGCTTGTTTGCCAGTGCTCAAATGAAATAGTGTGTTTGTGTACTTGGTAAACTGTGAAGCGCTCAGTGTTGTAATGGATGCTGCCGCCCATGTTCTCATGTAGCAGAGTCACACACTGCTGATTTCCAGAAAGGCTCCGGCAGCACGCCCAGCACGCCTGAGCGCTTCAGGCCTGGGACACCGGGCTTGCCGTGGCTGCCGGTTCTCCCTGCATCGCACCTGCCCTGCTGTCCGGAGCTCTCTAGGTTGTCAGTACAGTTTGCTCTGTGGAGCTCCCAAAAGTGGTAGCCTTAAAGTAAGCCTGTCGACAGCGTGAAACACACGTGCCCCCAGTGTGTGTCCTCCTCACACACATTTGTTTTTGGCATATCTAGTCAGTAGTGTTATATTTAAAAGTGTACAGGAAGAGTCCACATCTTGCAAAGTGCTGTCTTACTGTGAAAACTAAAATTGAGTTTTTGCTTAGTATTGTTTTTCAGGGCTTACATTATACAATTGTTTCTTCCAGATGGGTTTTGATATTGTAAAATTTGAGGAAATAGTAAATTAGAGATGCTTCCTATTTAGAACTGCTAAGTTAATAAAGTAAACTCAGGGCATACAATATTTTAGCAAAATAATGTTTAAATATATAGCTCTCTGGCCTCCTAAGACCCTTTATTTCATTTGCCCTTTAGTTGATTGTACTTTTCTGAAAATGTCATAAAGGGAATGGAAAGTTACTTAGTAACAACTCTTTTATATCCTTGATCTTATCAGCTGGTTCAAGAGAAGGGTTTAGCTAATGAGTAATAAGGGGACATACGCACATTTGGCTGTGTGTGTGAATCCCATGCCTGTTCATGTGACTGAGGAAACCATAGTTTGTTGAGCTCTACAGCCTTCAAAAATATCAATTATGACTACCATAAAGACCCTGATCATTAAGAATTTTCAGGTCATCTTGTTCAGAGATGATTATTAAATGCTTGATTTTTATGACTTACAAACGAGAGTTTAGAATATTCACTAGAAATGTCTTATTGTGGTGTGTTTAGTAGCTATTTTCTTTTTCACGTAGCTCTAAAACAGTGGTGACCGTGATCGTGGCATTAAAGGTTACACCGCTCTTTATTCAGGTTTCATTTGTTAGTTTGTAGGGTTACAGTATGCGGCAGTGATTCTCAGTGGGCCTCTTTTGCTTCTTTCCCCTGTTCCGTCTCTGGTTCTGCCCCCCCAGATCCGAGACGAGTGGGGCAATCAGATATGGATCTGCCCCGGGTGTAACAAGCCAGATGACGGGAGCCCGATGATCGGCTGCGACGACTGTGATGACTGGTACCACTGGTGAGTGTCCGGCCCTCCGGCTGTGTGGGGCTGCTCCTGCCCAGGCGCGCGCAGCTCCTGGGGGTCCTCGGGGTGGTGCTTGCAGACCGGTGAGGCTGCTCCCAGGAGCTCGGGCCTGTCAATTGAGATTAATTACAAAAATCGAGTCTCTGTTGTTATTCAGCCTAAATTCTGACTGTTTAGTTTAGCTATCTCTCTCTTTTTTTTTTTTTAAATCTCTGCTTTTTATTAAATAAACAAGAGGAGACACAGGGCTTGCCCTTTCCTTCCTCTCTACTGATGTTCTGTAAGACCTGTGGTGCTTGACAGCCTCATTACAAGGTGACCACTTGTAATCTTGGCACAAACTGCAGAGATAAAGACAGCTTGTCTGTAGGGTGTTGAGTTTGTTTGTTTGTTTGGTGTTTTTGCTTTTGAGACAAGGTCTTGCTATGTAGCCCAGGCTGGCGTGCAACTCAAGATCCTCCTGCTTCAGCCTCCCGACCACTGGGATTATAGGCATATATCACCATGCCTGGCTTCAGCTGTTTTAAACCTTGTGCAATTCCTCAAAACTGAAAAACTCAATCAAAATATATGCAACCTTCTTATTTTGTTTTTAAAATATCAGTTGTGCCAGGCATGGTGGCACATGTCTATAATCCCAGCGCTCAGGAGGTAGAGGCAGGAGGATCGCTGTGAGTTCAAGGCCAGCCTGAACTACATATCACTATATCTACCCTGTCTCAAAAAAAAAAAAGAAGAGAGCTGTTCAGTTATGGTATATGATATCTACAAGAGAAAAAAAAAAGTCATTGCTCAGAATTGCAGTATTTCTGGCAAATAGGAAGGAGAAATTAATCTCTCCGGTAATCCACATGCCCAACAATAAACAGCAATACACAAATTAGAGCCATTTGACTTTGATTGATGGTAAATATATGATAGACTTTTTTTGAGACTTTTAAAATGATTTGAAAATATAAAAAGGAAAAGAACTGACATGTGTGTGTATACACACACGCACACACATCCTTTTTTTTTTTTTTTTTTTTCGGTCCTGGGGAACGAACTCAGGGCCTTATACTTGGAAGGCAGGCACTCTAACCCACTGAGGTAAATCCCCAGCCACCTTTCGCTTTTAAAATGTCTTGAAAATACAGAAAGGAAAAAAATAGACCAGGCTGGGTGGCTCACACCTAAAACCCCAGGACTCTCGGGGCTACAGCAGAAGTTCATGCCTAGCCTGGGCAATGTAGCAAAACCCTGTCCCAGAATTAAAAACTAAAAAGCACGGGGGTACAAGCAAACGCGAAGGCCTGGGTTGAGGCGCAGTATGGCCTGGGGGCTGGCGAACAGGGAGAAGACGCGTCTCTGTCTAACGTGCAGGCCCTGTGTGGGGATAACGACTGCGCCACCGGAGGAGATGCAGTGGTTCTGCCCAAAGTGTGCCAACAAGAAGAAAGATAAAAAGCACAAGAAGAGGAAGCACCGAGCACACTGACCTCGCAAGGGCCACCAGGAGGGTCAGCTCGGCTCCTCCCGCACCTCCCTCCCTCCCACAGGGCCCAAGGACCCAGCCTGGGAGGGTCTGGGACGAGAAGCCGCACCCGAAACTCTGGGCTGTCCCTCCGAAAGGCACCGGCCCGTGGTCCAGGCCCGTGAGTGAGGAAGAACTCCAGCGGGGCAGGGCCCAAGGGCTGCCCACCTCCGTTTTTCTATTACCAGTGACGAGTATTAATAAAGACCATGCATCCTCCCTTGTGATTCCCCTTATTCTCTGCAGGGCCTTTTCATTAAGGTGTTAGATGAGAAGATAATGTGTAAACTGCCTTGATTGTAATTTAAGGATGATATCATTAGTCTGTATACAGTTTTCAACCCCTTCCCCTCTATAGTAAGATAATCATAATAACATAAAAGAAACTCCAGTTGGAGGAGTATTGGTAAATATTTTTGTGATGAGAATATATGAAGCTTCCCCTCCACCCTCACCCTGTTTTTAGTACTAACATGTAAAATGTTCGGGCTTTTGTGAAATACCTTATATTTTTTAAGAAAAAGGTTTCTATCATGTCCTGTTTGCTTTTGTGCAAATTATTTTTGTTTATTCTAATGTATTTTATACCTTTGTTGCTTCTGATTTTGCCCTTTAAACTGCTGGAGTCTCTTCTCACTGCTTGTACATTTCATCAACTTGTATAAAAACTTCATACTAAAAAATTTCCCCTAATGTAAATAATAAATATTTATGAAGTAGTTATTTTTAAAATTTTTATCGTGTTTAATTCTGGCTTTCTCTGAAATCCACTGTGATTTCAGCCATGTCTGTAATTCTTGCTGTACATAAGCAGAGACGACTAGAGAACACGGTAGTGTGGAGCGATTCACGTGAGCAGAGGGAGCCTGCGCGGCTCCCACGGCGCGGCAGGAAGGACCCGAGCAGTTGGAAGGAAGACAGCCACTTAAATCTAGAGCTCATGATTTGGAATTGTTTTCTTTGTTATCTGTTTTGTTTCTGTAAATTTATTTGACTTTTATTAAAAGGACATGTAGTTTCCATGAAAGTAAAAAAAAAAAACCCAACAACAAAAAACCGTAACTGTAGAATTTTATGTTATATTGTTTTATTTCTACAGATTCCTTCATTGATGTTGTACTTTAAGGCTGAAATGAAGTATATTATGTTTTTTTAAGAAAACATCAAATTTCAGGGTATCACAGAACTTTATTATATTACTATACTGCCCACTATTTATTATATGTTATAGATAGCTGAAAGTAAACCAGATGTTTTATTTTTAATGTAAAAACATCAAATTTAACTTTATTAGCATATTTTAGCAACTTTGGAATAAATATAGACTTTTACTTGATTTTGAAATAATCCCAGTTTGGGTCCATGTACCAGATACTCGAAAGCTAGAAATGTGGGCTTGGAATCTAATACAAATATATTAACAGAAAATGCGTCAAATGATATTAGTGTGTGAATCAGTCATGTTTTAAAACTTACTATATGGTTACAGAAATGTGGTTTTCTGCCATAAATGTTAAATTGCAAACGGGTGGACAAGGAGTCCATCTTTAAAGAAAGTCCAGGGTATCATTACCCTCCTTGTTCTAGAGGCCAGAATTTTTCTATCCCTGCGAAAACAAAAAGTATGTTGAGATATGTGTTTTTTGTTTTATTAATTTGAGATCATTCAGATACTTTATACAATATTTTCACATGCACAGATATACCCATTAGTCCTTTTGGAGAGGGATGAGGGGTGGGGGAAGTACGAAATAAAGATTATTGGCTATTTCCTAGTTGGCTTTTCCATTTTCTTTCTTTAGGATTTAGTCCCTTGAGGCATGGTCACTGGATCTAAAGTTGCCATGTTTAAGTGAGCAGGTCATGCTACTGAAATAAGAATGGAAGTGCCCGTATATAACTTCCCCCAATCCTGCTGAGAGACTTTGGCCCAAACTACATTTAAGGAATTTCAATCAGTTTGTTGCCCCTTGCTATTTCATGGTTGCTTTCCTAAATCCAGTTCATGATTTTATAAATGGTCTTTGCAATAATAAAACCAAAGAATCATTTTCAGGGGGCTGGATGGCTCAAGGGATTAGTAATGCAATACAGAGCCTTTCACCTCTAGGTCAGTGAGTCGGATCCAGTCCAGACCACCAGAGACCTCAAGTTGTCACCATCTCACAACTGCTCAGTGGCCTGTGTGGAATGAATTGGTGGTCTCCGCCTCTACTGGATGGCTGTCTGTGACACCAGCCAAACAAGTTCAAGAAACTGCAAAAGAGATGTGGGTTAGAAAATAAAACATCTATGGTACAAAGCGAGTTAGAAAGTTGGTCACGGCCATTCTCCAGAAAGTAATACTTAAAGAGCAACATGTAAATACCGCGGATGTGATGGAGATGGAGATGAACTTTCCTTAAGTGAAGTCAAAACGGGAGAAGCAAGATACTGTATTGAGAGAAAGCTGCAAGGAGTCCAAACTAAGGAAAAATGGGGCTGGACTTTTCAGGGGGAAAGAAATCACCAGCAGCAGGAATGTGAGGAACTTCTGTAACCGAGAAGTAGATGTGAAGGAATGAAAAGTATTTCCCTTTGCAGGGAAGTTTTCCAGTTGTAAGTAAAATCCTGTCCTGTTTTCATTTACCCAGCACTATCATATGAATAACATCAATGCATTATAAAGAGAGGTAGTCAGAAAGAGAAGTTGTCCTGGCCAGAGATTTTACTGTAGGAGATGGTATTTAAGAAACAGACATTCACGGGAAGCCGAGCTTCTCTGCAGGTGCGATAATCGGCCTTCGGGGCCAGGGGTAGCTGGCAGAGCATGATTTCTCTGGCCAAGAAGGTATTTCTCTTCGGAAGGTGTCTCCCGTTAAGTACAGTGAGGATCTTTATCCTCTAGCTGATTTGTGGTTCCAAACGTCCTGAAGAAAATCAGAGGGAATCAGAGTATTCTGACTTTGTCGGGCTTCTTTGAGAGATAAAATATAGTGCATTACTCCACTGTGTCACCCAAACCGCCTTTGTTCTCCTTTCAATAGGACGGTTAAACAAAGACCTACTAACCAAATTAAAGTATAAAATGAACATGGAGATATGGAAACCTTCCCACAGAATGCTAATGAATGAAGTGCACTAAAGACACATTGACTACGTTTTCAATACAAATAGTTTTATGGCCAATCTCTCCAGACCATAGCAGTTTGCTTTAGAAGTTTAAAAAGTAGATGAGTTACCTGGACTGAAGAATGAAACAGATAATGCCCTGAATAACGTCTCTTTCCACAATGCTATCAGTCATTTCTGTTAAGAAAACTATTTCTTTTGAGAATCGTGCATTAGTTATAGCCTAAAAAGTATAAAGTAACTATTAGCCCGTGTGTGCAGGCCAGAAGAGGACATTGAAATTAGATATTTAGGTGGACAGCTGGACAGTTTATGTTCATTGCATTTCAGTGAAACATTTCGGCAGAGGGCGTGGCTGCATCTCAGAGCCAGTGTCTCTGGCATGCAGGAGGCCCCAGGTTCCATGCCCAGCACCACCATCATCAGCGAATTAATAAAACACTTAGGGTACGCATGAGTTGTTTAAACAACTACTAGTGACTTTTTCATCCTGGGCAACAAAGTGTTTAGTTTGTAGAACAGGGTTAAATATTTTCACTCCTTCAGTCCACATCTGCTGGGCAAGTTAGGTGGAAATGGCCACCAAGTTTATTTCTCAGGGTGTAGCTTCTGAGGCTCTCTGCTCTTCACTCACGCCGGCTTTGCAGTTGTCCCTGCAGGACTCTGCGTACCAAAATGTACTGCATTGCCCATACTTGCTAGTTCTTCACCTTTTTTTGTGGTGCTGGGGATTGAACTCAGCTACATCTGGGCTACATCTCCTGCCCGTTTATTAATCTTTTTTTCTTTTTTTTTTTTGAGACAGAATCTTGCTAAACTGCCCAGGCCGAGCTTGAGTTTGCAGTCCTCTTGCCTCAGGCTCCTAGAGTGCTGGGATTACAAACGTATGCAGCAATGCCTGGCCCATTCTTCTGTATACAATTTTGCTGTCCAGTTTAGACTGCAACTGGTTTTTAATGTTAATATAGCTTTATATTTGGAAATGTTTGTATTTGCAACAAAAGCTTAGCAAATGTTTGCATAAACTCTTCCAGGAACCAGGAGAGTAGAATTTACATGAAAAAAATACATAAATATAAATACATAGCTGGGCCTGGTGGTGCACACCTATAATGCCAGCACTCCCGAGGCTGAGGCAGGAAGATTGCCCCAATTTCAAGACCAGTTTGGACTACATGGTGAGTTCGAGGCCAGCCTGAAGTACATAGTGAGACCCTGTCTCAAAAAACTATATATGTGTGTATGCGTGTGTGTATATATATATATATGAAATATATATATACTATTATATATATTATATATAATATATAATATACATTATATATTATATATAAAAATATATATATATATATATATATATCTGCAAGATGTAAATGTGTTGGGCTTTCACAACAGACCTGTTTTGAGACCAAGAGAGATCAATTAGGGTCTCACTGAGTTGCCCGGGTTGGCCTCGAACTTGCCTCCGTCTCTGAGCAGCTGAGATTACAAGTGCATGCCCACTACACCCAACTCAGAGGCATGATTTTAGGTACCGAACCCCAAGCACTATTTTCCTACTGTGCATCCCTGGAAACTACTCAGCATTTTGTTAATCTTTTGGAGTCTCATAAGTTGTTGGTTTGGTCTTGTTTTTGAAAAAAGAAACACTTAAAATAGCCACTGAAAGAGGGCATTGTTACTGTCCTTGGTGAGTTAACTATTGCATGTTCAATGGTTAGAAGAGGATGTTTGTGTTAGCTCTAGGTAACCCATTTAGAGCTATGGACAGACTCAGCAGAGGAAATTCATTGTCCAACGGTATTATCAGGTTATGTTCTGATCATTTCTCACACTATGTGGGCTCATGATGAAACTTTGTTTTTGCTAGCATTTGTTTGTTTGTTTGTGACAGAATCTTGCTCTGTAGTTCAGGCTGGCTTGCACTTCCTGTTGTAGCTGAGGCTGGCCTTGAACCGACAATAATCCTCCTGCCTCAGCCTCCTGAGTGCTGGGATTACAGGCATGTGCCACCCCACCTGGCTTTTGTTAGCTTTTAGAAAGATTCTTTGTAACTAGATTTAGAGATACGCGATTCTTCATCTTTCCTTCATTTACTTAATTTTTGACATGGCTATTTCCAACAGGATGAATGAGTATTAGGGACATAGCTTAATGACACTGCACTTGCCTACCATGTGGGGATGAGGCTGGGAATGTCCCGAATGTCCCACGCTTGGCCAGTCCACACATTTCTCAGGAATATGTTCGCCAGTCACCTCTCTGGGCAGGAGCACTGTGTACTAGGAGGCATAAGGATGACAGTGCATGTCCCCAGTGTGGCAGAGAATTCTAACAGGTCACATGCAAAGGTCCAAGAGGAGTGCACAGCTTGGAACTGGGTACAACCAGAAGTCACTGACAGATGCTGGTTTCCAACTGGTTTGACCAGTGTCAGTTCTAGGTGGCAACTAAGGAGACACAAAATGCTGTTAAAACAAACAAACAAACAAACATGAAAATATGTAGACTTTCTTTAAAAGTTCAAAAAGACGGGCTGGGGATTTAGCTCAGTGGTTAAGAGGCCCTGAGTTCGATCCCCAGCACACAAAAAAAAAACAAAACAACAACAACAAAAAAAAAGTTCAAAAAGACACAACATGCCAGGCACAGTGATGATGCATGCCTATAATCCCAACCCTGGGGAGGCTGAGGCAGGAGGGTTGTGAGCACCAGAGAGAGAGAAAGAAGAAGAAGAGGAGGAAGAGGAAGAAGGGGAGGAAGAGGAGTAAGGGGTGAGGGAATAAGCAAACAAACTCTCCCTGTGTGTAGTAATGCCTGGGGAAAGAGTTTTTGCTTAAGGAATAAGGCAACTTCTCACCCAGGAAATAACAATGAGAAAATATTACTAAACACAGGGAGAGTTTGTTTGCTTGTTTCAAGCATAAGGGAGACACCTCCCCCACTTTTTTTCCCCCCAGTACTGGGGTTGGAACCCAGGGCCTCACACTTACCTACATTCCTCTTTTTTTGTTTTTTTATTTCAAGACTTAGGGTCTTGCAAAGTCACTAAGTTGTCCAGGCTGGCCTTGAACTGGTAGTTCTCCTACCTCAGCCTCCCCAAGAAACCCACGTTTTAATTTTGCAGGCTTAATGGTGCCAGCTGCAGCCACAAGAAGGCAGCCCCTGAAATGCTCAGCAGTTTCCTCCCAAAGGTTTTGTTTGGTCTTCCTGTATCTGGAGGAGGACACAGCTGAAGACTTTCAAACTTGAAAATCTTTAGACAGGGAACCCTCATTGGCAGGTCACAGGCAGGCCGGCGAAATATTGCTTGATAAACAAAAGAAATGCTCTGGATTGCCGTGTGCTTACTAATTGCTAGAAACTAAGTCGATTCGGCCAGACCGTGCCCCTGAATAGGCGTGCACAGTCAGGGTTAGCATTCGGTTCCTGCAGCGCTGGGGACAGAAGCCAGGCCCCTCACAGGCCGGGTGAGTGCCACTCGGCTGAGCCACACCCCAGCCATGTGCAGGGGTTCGCCTGAGCTTCGTGCATTAAGTGGGTGCCTCTGGTTTACACGGCTGCCTTTCAAGCCATGTCAAGGGCTTCGACTGAATGAAGAATCTAGCTAGCCAGGGAGGAACCCGGCTTGTTCAATCGCTCCATGAACTTAGATCATTTAATTTCTTGAAATCTTAGTGTCTTTTCCTGTAAAAGAAGAAAAATAAGAGCATGTTCTTTAGACCATTGTAAAATTAAATGAAATTATATCTAAAGCATTTAATACAGATTAAAAAAAATCATTGAATGATAGCTACTGTGACTTTTTTTTTTTTGGTTAACCATTAGTGTGTGTTATTTTGCTATTTCAATAATTTTTCAGTGCTTCTGTGAATTCTGGGTTTTCTGTGAATCTCAGATTATGAAATTTCAGAATCCCACCCAGAAAGAATGATCTTGATATTACAATCCAGGCTTTAAAAGTTGGACCTGAGTCGTGGCCCATAATCCCAGCACTCCGGGAGGCCCAGAGGGTCACAAATGCAAGTCCAGCTTGGGTAAAATTTCACAATTTAAGGAAGACCTTGTCTCAAAATGAAAAATAAAAAAGGTCTGGGGATGTAGCAAGTGTGGAGGCCCTGGATTCAATCCCCAGTACTGCTAAATAAATAATAAGATATCCGCTGTGATGCTAAGTAGGCAATTTTTATTATCAGTGATTTGATTGTTTGACATAGACGAAGGCCAGGAGAGACGGGCTTCTTCCCAACTCACCTTTCCACCTGAGTTGCTGGTCCAACTCAGCTTTGCACATCTATGTGGTGCACATCTGTGCGGAGAGTAGGGGGGAAGGTAAGACTTGGTGGCAGACCTGCACCAGGCAGCCAGTCAATGTGCATTCGGTTTTGCCATTGGTGTTTTTTAACTATTATGCACAGCAACCTCGGAGCATTAAAAAGAAGAGTGAATAGAGAAAATGTTCCATTAGGCTTCTCCACATCTCACATCCAACAGATCCAGACTGCACTTCGATTCCTTTGTTTTTTGAGATAAGGTCTCCCTATGTAGCCCAGGCTGGCCTCGAACTCATGTGATCCTCCTGCCTCAGCCTCTCAAGTGCTGGGATCACAGGCATGCACCACCATGCCCAGGCTTTTTTTTTTTTTTTCTGGCATTACAGGGGATTTAATCCAGGGCTTTTGCACTGAGCTCCACCTCCCACTATTTACTTATTTATTTTTTTACTTATTTTTGAGACAGGAAGTCTGCAAGTTACACAGGCTGCACTCAAATTTGCTGTCTTCATGCTTCAGCCTCCCAGAATGCTAAGATTACAGGTACACACCACTATATCCACCACGTACTCTCACTCTTGGTCACTTTTAGGCTTCAGTGTAGACCGTGTCTCAGACAAACTAAGAACCTCACTTACGCTTAAAATCACCAGAGATCTAAACATGTTCCAGCTCCAGCTCCAGCTTTCTAAATAAATTCCAGGTGCTTTGCACCACCCTCTACAGGCTGAGGAGTCTGTTTGATACACACCTATTGGTGTTCTTCAATCTTCTGGATCTGGGGGCTTCAATAGAACTTCCCGAGAGGGTGGGAATCTTTAACCTCTGCACTGTGTGACACAATAGCCACCGCCACATGGGACTGTCCAGAGTGCTGCAAACACACTAAGCAATTTAGAAACTGAATTGTCATTCACTTAATTTCAACTAATTTAAATGTCAATTGCTGGGTATGGTGGCGCTGCGTGCTTGTACTCTCAGCCCTCAGGAGGCTGAGGCAGGAGGATCACTGTGAGTTCAAGGCCAACCTAAACTACAGCGGGAGACCCTGTCTCAAAACAATATAATAAATAAGTGTCAATAGCCACAGGTAGATGGGAGCTGGCTGCCACACTGCACGGTGTGGTTGGCCCTAGAGCATCCTCAAGGGTAGGCATGTCCCGCGACATCACTGTCATCCTCCTGACCTTCCACATGGCCAGGAAGGAGCTGGGGTAAGAAATAGGAACAAGATAGTCACAGCCATCCTAATTCCATGGCCCACCCTCTAGCAGCCTCTGTTCTTCCACTTGGAAACAAAAGTTCATGTGGGATCTGTCTGCTCTTGTCACTCTAATGTTGAGTATAAGACACGAACGGTTAAATAAATATGTTCTGCTTACAAGGTAGTGATGCCTGTGCAGCTCCTGGGAGGCCCCGGACTGATCCTTGGTAAGGCAAAACAAACCAACAACGGAATGAAATCTCCACAAACTACTTTAAAATGTCAATTTGGCTAAATTAACGTAAAGGATAGGCTTAAAGTCAGAGAAGAAATAAAACGAAGGGGATGCAAAGATTAAAAGGATGCAAAGAGGAGGCAGATGAGCTGACCTGTCAGGCAGCCCTCTTGTGCAGGAAAGAGGAAGGGAGCAGAGAAGGTTCCTCCAACTGGAGAAATGGCTCCCGCGGGCTGTGGCAGAGTAGGGAGGCAGGAGTGAGTCACTCACATTCCTTCACCCGGTGTCTCTTTAATTACAGGAGGCTGCACAAAACAGCACGGGGGCATCTAAATCACTTTATTGTCAATAAAATGGAAGAAGGTAAGTGGACAGAAGTGAGATATTTCTACCTTACTAACATTAAGTACGTAGGTTATGTGTCCAGGAGTCTGCGCCTGTGTACAAAATATCAGTTGTCACATTTTAGTGAAAAACTTCAACTGCATTTTTGCAGCCATAAATAACTTGTCCACATACATACACTGAACCCAAGGACACATGAACTCTTTCCGTAGGTTTCTAGCATCTAGGAGGTAATCTCAGGGCCCCTTCTTTTTCCCTGTTCTTTTTGGCAGCGCCGGGGATCAAATCGTGCATGCTAGGCAAGTGCCACTGCGCTACATCCCCAGCCCGATCTAAGCCCTCACAACATCTTCTCCACTTCTTGGCTAGCTAGTTATTTTTCATATTTTTTTTCTGTACAAGTTATTGTCACTAAACTTTGTTTCAAATTATTAGAGACATCAGAGAGAATCTGTTTATGTATTGTAGAAATACTAAATTCTGCCTGAGAGTTTCAAATGACCAGGCTACCAAAACAAAGTTAGCCCGGAGTTTCAGTTTGTAGTCGCAGACAATACAGTAATTTAATGCGCCAGAAATCCTGGCTGAATTCAGAAGATGTATGTAGGCCACAACAGCCCACTCAGTTTCCCTAGAAAGCAACCAGCTATGTTGATGTCCAACAGCTGCTCGCTTTTTCTTTGGGACAATCTCTAAATGTGTGTGTCTAGCTTCCTATGAAGATGTTCATGCAAAAATATAGGGTGTGGTTACACTATTGGGTCCACAACAGCCCATATTCATTTGTAATTTTTACAATTATACAGTCCAGATGCAAAAATCACACCAAAAGCTGTAATTTTAACTGTGTAATGCAATGGGAAGAAAAGTGTGGTTGATCAGGATTTGCAAGCTGATATTTTTTATTCAGTTGTTAATAACGTTTGCTTAGTACTCAGACATCAGAAGAAGAAAAGGTTTGGGGCACAGGTAAGGAGAGGCCCGGGTGGCCTGTCTGTCTCTTCTCTCAGTCCTCACGTGTGAGGACAGCCCGCGGCCACTAAGACAAACCGGCTTGCGCTCGCCGGCACTGTGCGATTGCTTTGCTTGCTTTCTTTTTTCGTCTCTTTATGAGAAGAGCCTGTCTTTCATATTAAGTGGAGTATTGTCCAAATTAGACAAACAGTAGATGTAGGGGAAGGTGGAAACAGTGGGCTTCATGTAAGAAGTCAGGGCATGGTTTAAAAAAAAAAGTGTTACAATTTCAGTAATTGACTGTTGAGACTCAGGGGAAGGCACTCACTCTTCGAGCCAAAAAGAAAAAGAAAAAAAAAGAAGAAAAAACACCCCACATGAAACATTAATCATGTTGTACCTAAGCCAACCCACTAATCAGGAATACAAAATGCAGAGCCCTAAGATACGAAGGCTCTCGAGAAGTGCCGCGGAATACTGAACACGAAAGTAAACATTCCCAACTCCCCAGCCCTCTGGCACCTAATCTGATGGAGCCCCCAGTGGGCTTTACCGGGGTAAGCGGAGCCGGCTCCCTCGCAGTCTATCGCAGGCTTTTAAGTGGCCTCCTAGGAACAGCCGGGGTTGACGTATCTCCTGGGATCAGTGTGGCGTTTAGTTGCCGGCTGGCCCCAGGAAGTTCCAGCCACCCTGCAGCTTTGGCCCACTGTTCTGGGAAGCACCACGTGGTCTGCAGGGTCCACCCCTTCTCTGTTTTCAAGGTCTTTCCTGAAAGTTGGCCACAAAGATAACCTGGTTTCCATGCTATTTATTGCCTAGGAAGGAGGAAGGGTTGAGCCCAAGTCCTTTGGGATGTGAACTTGTGGTTCCAGGGAGTCTAGGAAGTCAAATCTGATGCCTTCAAGACTGAGCTGCCCCATAGAGTGAATCCAACTGGCATTTTCTGTGAGAATCGGAAAGGAAACTGAATTACAATAGCTCTTTCTTATTAGTGACACATTAACAAAAAAACACGAAAAATGTGCCTACTTTTGCTTGTACTTTAGAACATACATAACCTGTGGCTTTTGCAAATAGTAATTTTTCTACATTAAGAATGAATTCTTTTTAATATTCTTTTTAATATTCTTTTTGTTAACTCAAACATCATTTCACCCAGGACCTCCATTTACTGGAGGCAAATCTGGTTAACTTCGGGGCCAATATCATTTTTTCCATCAAAATTGATTAGTCTGCAGGTTAGGGAAGATTATAAGGTCAGGTCTGCCCCCTCCCTTCCTCCCAAGCATTTTAGCAATGATAAAATTCAAATGATGTTTTTAGTAAAAAATGATGGCCTTCTTTTAAAAGATGGCGTTAAAGATAACAGCGTAATAATACTTTTTTTTTTTTTTACAACAGCAGACAAATTTTCTCTCTTTGTAACTGGATTTATAAAACAGCTGGATGGAGTATGCACTAAAGCTTTTGTTTCAGGTGGCTTCTGGGTGTAGCTTTATGCTGAAGCTTCCTTTCTTTAAGGGAACGAGGTGCCTCCCTAGACAAGACATTGAAAAAGAGTTAAAAACAACAATCTTACCTACTCAGCTTTTAAAAATAAATCCTTATTCAGCACTTTGTTCGGCATAAGACTTTGCAACTTGTAATGTGTTGCACAGACAAACATTTCTGGCCACCATACACCTTGCAAGTACAGTATTAGGTGTGATCAAAATATACAGCACCTACCAATTTTTTTTAACATTTATTATAGTAAAAGACACAATGCCATTAATCCTCCTCCAAACACTTCCCTTTCATATCGAAGACATTTATCCCACTGCTCTTGCCACTTTCTGAAGCAGTCCCGGGAGGCCTCTTTCGTGAGTGTCTTTAGTTGCATTGTCTTAGCTGCCTCGATACACTGAACTGGCTCAAAACATTGATCTTTCACAGTCATTTTGACTTTGGGGAAGAGCCAGAAGTCACATGGTGCCAGATCTGGTGAATAAAGTGGATGAGGACACACTGTAATGTTTTTGTGAGCCTGCCTTTCCATCGGATGGTACTTGGCAGAAGCATTCAACTGTATTTTTGATCACAACTTGTAAAGACACTCATGAAAGAGAACGTCCAGAACTGCTTCAGAAAGTGGCAAGAATAATGGGATAAGTGTATTCAAAGTGAGGGGAGTATCTTTAGGATGATTAATAGCAAAGTGCCTTTTACTGCAATGCATTTTTAAAAATTTAAATACCCATTATATTTTTTGATCAGCCCTTGTATTAGAAAGCAGATATTGGACTCAGGGAAAAGTACCTGCCTACCATGTGTAAAGCCTTGGGTTTGATCCTCAGTACTGCAAAAAGAAGAAAGAAAGTGTCTGTTTACCTGTGTCTAGTTGCTACCAAAACATGTGCATTTGTTTCTCAAGGATCTACTAACGTTTTGAAGATTGTTTGTGAAATCAGGCTTGCTGCATTTCTCTGCCCACCTGGAAAAGCACTGAGGGTAGGAGGGGTTCAGCGGTTCAGCCAATGGTTTCAAATTGTTTCAATGCTGTTGTACAGTCACACACAGCAGATCCTTCTTCCTCTCCCAGAAGAGCAAAAAATGTAGGCCCCATTTCTAGCCCTTTAAATAAAGTCTCCCCCCACCGTCCAGGATTATTTATCATGGTTAGTGGTTGCCATCAGTTGTGAAAAGTTAACAAAGACCTATTGGGTTTATCTATAGGCAGCGAAACAAACATATCTTGCTCTTCTGTTATCTTCTTGTTAACAAAGCCCTATCAGGATGTTCTAAACATCACCGTTCACTGCCGGGTGGCCCTTTATCGGGGATGATATATAGAGAGCCCATCAATTAGTGGGGAGGCTGGCGATACCTGCCATATATTCATGAGCACGGGTCCTCTTTGCCTCCTTCTCTCTCCCATTGTGGAACATCCCTGTCTGGGTCCCCAGGAGTGTACCTGCTTAACTTCAGGCCTTCTTTCATCTCTGACCCAGTAGCTACACTGTCCCTGCAAAACGGTGACTTTGAAACAAGGCCAAAGAACAGGGCTGATGTCTCAACGTTCCCCACACCACAGGACCGAGCTCCCCTGCACTGATCTTGAAAACACATGACGAGACACCCACTTGGGTGCCAGCGTCGCTTTTACCCAAGCACTTTGTAAAAATGATGTTACTCTGCATGTACTGGATCAACTTGGAAGCGCGGGGGCAAACATCTTCATTCAGGGGTGTAGCAGTGGGCAGGGGCAGCTGGTTGCCACTCACTGCCACCCTGCTGCTCCTGTGCGTGAAGCCATCCCTGGGTTCCCAAGGCCAGCAGGACAAGCTACTTAGCCCGACCTACAAGACACTTCCCTGTGGCAGGGACCTACCTCCTCACTCTGGGCACATGGAATTCTCAGAGTTTGTGCCACCGAGCCTGCCTTTGCCCTTCTGCAGTGCACAAGCCCTCTCCTCGGCCGCGCTGCCCACTGTGGGGGGAATTCCAGGCACTCCCTGGCACTCTGGCCTCTGCACTCACACAGCATCAAGGGCCTGCCTGCCTGCCTGCCTGCCCGCCTGCCTTTCTTCCTTCTTCTATCCTTTTCTTTTCTTTCTTTGCTCCTTTCTTCTTTTTGTTTTTGTACTGGGGATTTAATTTATGGTCTTTGCACTGAGCTACATCCTCAGCCCTTTGGAGAAAAAAAAATTTTTTTTTTTTTTTTCAGATAGGTCTCCCAAAGTTGCTAAATTGCCCAGGCTGGGCTCAAACTTGTGATTCTCCTGCCTCAGCCTCCTACATTGCCGGGATAACAGGCATGCCCCACTGTGCTCGGCTCAGGTCATACTTTTCATAGTTATTCATTGCATCTAGAATGATCTGTTCACTTGTCTTTCTCCCCATTCTACCTGTGGGTATCTTGAGGACAGAGAAAGCTTCTTACTTGACAGTCTATGAGCTTAGCAGGATACCAAAGAGGAAGGACCAGAGGATGAACGGAGAGCTCTAAATGCCCTTAGCTCTGCTGATATGCCTCAGGATATACTGAGATGAGCTGGAAGGAGAGAAGGAAATTCAAGGAGTAGTGGCAAGGGCGAAGGCTGGTGTCATGGGCAGTGGCACTTGTGAAAAAGGGATCAACTTATCTTAGAGGATGTTCCATGTATTTCGAGACATAATGCTTTAACCTATTTAGTTTATGAAAGATGGGATTACTGTTATTCTATAAGACTATCACTACTCTTTGGTGTGAGGAGGGCCTACACTCCCAGTAATTTGGACAGCCTTTGTTGTAGGACAGAATTTCCACCAGGTTGCTGATGGAGCGTGCAGCACTTGGTGCTTTAGAACACAAGGGCTGACACAGACCAGAAGCTGCCGGAAGGACCCTGGGCTTCGGGTACTAGCCCTGCTCCCATCTCTACTCCCCTATGACACAGTGCCAGGACATCGCCCTACCACCCTCTCAGACTGTGGCCTTTCTCCAGTGGCCTCTCACCCAAACCAGTTCTTCAGCCCCTGCTGCCTACGGTCTGGCCACCAGTCAGTGCCTGGACGTTGCTCTGACCCTCTGGACCTCCCTGGTGGGACTGTCCCAGACAGAAACTCTCTGCAGCCTCCAGGCCCCACTTCCAGCCCTCAGTAGGCAACCCAGGGGCTTGGCATTTCCTTTCCACACATCCCACTCTCCCCTTGCCCCATCTCCCCTCTGGGTCTGTGCCCTGCTGGCTAGAAGCCAGCACCCCATGTGAGCCTACTTTTGATGTGATTTCTACGTTGTGCCACCGGGAAAGGTTATTGATGTAGAAAGGAGAGATCCACAAAGACAGCTGGCGTCCAGAGGGACAGTCCTCTTCTTTCTTCCTTTCTGGAACCTCTCTGCACCCAATATTCTGGGGTGGGAGCCCACTAAAGGGACAGCTAACGCTCTTCTAAACCAGGCAGGTGACCTGGCCGAAGTGGCTGAGCAGTATTCCTGCTCTTGGGAAGAGTGCAGGGGGTTGGGGGGGATGTTACCTATTCACATGGCATTCCCTGGCCTTGGGGAGGGAGGCTGACCCCGAGGCCTTTGGAGCGCCTTCTACTTGTCACCTAGGGGTGCAGCTCACACCTATAAGACACCACCCACCTGGCCCTACTTAGTTAAGGACCATACCCCAGTGTGGGCAAGGAGCTGGCTCCTTGGCTGATCCTCCTGGCTTGCAGGGCCTGTGGCACACATCATCCGAGTGACCTGGAGAGGGGTCTTTTTAAAAAAAAAAATTTTGAGACAGGGTCTCTGTAGTTTAGGCTGGCCTCAAACTTACTATGTAGCCCAAACTGGCCTCAGACTTGCAGTAATCTTCCTGCCTCAGCCTCCCAAGTGCTGAGATTACAGGCATGTGCCACCACGCCCATCCTGGAGTGGGGTGTTTTGGGACATGCCACTGGTTACAAGATGAAACAAGAGCAGGGCACCTAGAGATGCAGCGACCTTTACTGGACCTTCTCAAGTCAAATTCAGGAGTAGCACACACCTGTAATGTAATCCTAGCACTCTGGTAGGCCAAGGCAGAAGGATCACAAATTCCAGCCCAGCCTGGGAAATTTAGCAATTTAGCAAGACTTTGCCTCAAAATAAAAAATAAAAAGGGTTGGAGATGTAGCTCAGTGCAAAGGCCCTGGATTCAATTTCCAGCTCTGGGAAGAGTGAGGCAGATGGGGTGGGGGTGGGGAATGGGACGAGGTGTGGAAAGGAGGAGAATAAAGAAAAAGTGTCAGGAAGACAGATGGACTTGGGGGATGCTGAGGAGGAAATGGAGGTCTTGGCCATCAATGACCTCTATCAGCCCTTAGATTTTGGTGGCCTTGGAGGTTATGCCGTGTTTGCTTTGGTAGATGAGTCTCTCGTGATGACCCTGGGGGGCTGTCCCTAGATGTCCTGTTCTTTCTACACATACCACGTGCCTGCCCCAGCCTCTGCGGGGACCAAATCCATCGGTTCCAG
The DNA here is from genome assembly GCA_004026905.1 of Hystrix cristata. NCBI lineage: Eukaryota > Metazoa > Chordata > Mammalia > Rodentia > Hystricidae > Hystrix > Hystrix cristata. Next base: position 23,110 of record PVJO010005665.1, on the reverse strand, counting down.
AGCTGGACAGATGGAGGGACAGTCAGTGGCCTGGGAAGCTACATACCAGCAGGCCGCGTTCCCTGGCCAGACTGGAAGAAAACCCGAGACCCGTGCGTTCCAGGAAGGTGGCTTCTGGGAGCTAGGCGCGCACTTAGCCGAGAGGAGCAATGGGACGTCTCAGCGGGCAGGAAAGCAGGAAGCAGGTGGCTCTAGTTTGGAAGGTAAGCAGAGATGGAGCCTCCAGTGGCTGGCCCGGGAAGTCGGTTCCCTCCTCTTATCCTGAAGGTCCAAGAGGATCAGAGGCGACCCGAGGACGGGCAGACGGGGCAGGGACTTGGTCGAGCCTGCAGCTGCGTGTCTGTGTGGGGCCCCACACTCCAGGGCAGTTGTCAGCAATCCAGAGCAGGACAATAAGACCCCCGGTACAAGTGTAAACTAGTTTCTGTGTTGGGGAAAAAAAGAGAATAAAAGTTTAATAAACGTGTGCTGTGTTGTGGATGACTTTGCGACGACCTCTGTTGCAAATGGCCTATGCATGCGGAATAATGGTTTCCTTGCAGAGAGGGAAATAGCTTAGTGCTATCATCGTTGCCTCGGTAACCATCAGAGTCCCCATCTAGCAAGAGAGAAATGAGTTATGAAAAGGCTTGAGTGAAGAAGGGATTAACACATGATCCCAGGGACAGTATGTCAATCAAAATCAACTGAGAAATTACACTGCTCTATTTGAGAATTTCTCCGGAACCCGAACGGTAGTGGAGTTGGGTGCGTATTTCTCGCTTCTGTTTATTTTTTTTTAAATATGAGAAAGAAGGGGGAATGCATCATCATGATTATTCTTCACTGACTATCACTGAGCGTTACACCGAGGGGAGGGAAAAGCTCACCGAAACACAGGGTTAGGAAGGAGAAAGGCGCCCCTAGCGCGCCACAGCAAGGCGGGACCGCTGGCGCCCGCACCCCCGCCGCAGTCCCTCCCGCCGCCCGTCGGTCCGCAGGCCGCAGCCGCCCGCGCGTGGGGAGGACCGCATGGCGCAGGGTCGTGCGGGCCGGTCCCCGGACCAGACAGCGGCCTTCGAAGCCACCTCCCGCGGCTGCCTACGGCTCGACCTGGCTCTCCGCTCGGGGCGCAGGGCGCCCACCCCGCCCCGGCCGCAGAGACCCCACCCGCGTAGGCGCACTGGCCGTGCCAGCGGGCCGCACAGGCGACACCGGGCTCCGACGCGGGCAGGAGACGCCGCGCGCTGGGCTCTGGCCCTGGCCGCGCTTCGCCCCCCGGCCCGCAGCTGCGTCCGCGTGGACGTCCGCCCCGGACTTCAGTCGGGAAGGCTGAAAGGAGCCTCAGTCCGCTCCCCGCCCCCGAAAGAGCGTGTTCCGTTTTGGAAGCACTTGAGGTCTGGGACTCGGACGGAGGAGGGCGCCTGAGCAGTTGGGGTCTGTTGCAAAAAGGGAAGCCGGACTTGCGCGGATGGTGACGCCGGAATAACTTCCAGCGCCCGCCCCGGGCCCTGGGGTTTGGCTGACTCCCTGAGGGTCGGACTGTCTCTCCGGGGGGTCTGTCCGGCCAGGCTCTCGGGGTTGCCAGCGTCCCCGGGGTGCCATGGACGGGGGCCGCAGAGCCCGCACACCCGGCTCCGCATTTCCCTCCCCAGGGACCTTGCTCATCTTATCCAATCTCACCTGTAGAAGATGGGGAAACTGAGGCCTGGAGATTGTACGGTTATTAAAGCCAGACATTGGTAGGGCCGCACCAGAGCCCATTTTTCTAAACTTGGATTTAGAAAACTGGCCCCATTTAAAGGGAGAAAGCAAAGTTGTAAGGAAAGTTTTCCTCCACTGGGAGCTTTAGCTTCGCTCGGGCAGGACCGGCAGATGCGGACAGGACAGCGCAGGGCGCGAGGTGGCCTCCGGGCTCGGCGGGCTGTCCACGCCCTCATTCATTCGTTCGCGCATTCATTCCCGGGCGCGCCCGCCCGCCCGCGCCCGCCGCCCCGCCCCGCGGACTCCCACACGAGTTCTGGGTGCCCAGCGCCCCCGCGGTTAACTAAATCGCCTTGACCCCGGCGCTATTTGATATTTGCCTCCTTGACACTCATTTAGGCGCTCGCAGCGGTAACGCAGACATTGGACAAGTCCAGCCTGAAACCGAAGCCTCATGAAAGGGGGGAGACGGGGAGAACCCGATAGCTGGAAACTCGTTTTCTCCGAGGCTTTCGGGACATTTTAGCCCGGCTCCAGGTCCGCGCAGCGCCAGGGCGCCGCCAGCGCGGGTGTAGACGTTAAATGTTAGCTATTTGTTCCAATGATTGGCGTGAAAATCGACTCCTTCTTGTCTTCTTTTTTCCTCCTTCTCCCTCTTTCCTTTCCTACCCCCACCCCATGCTCGCAAATACTAATCCAACCAGTAGCTCTTCCGATCCACCTTCTCTCCTACAACTCAGCCATCAAGTCTGAAAACTCCGTTTGGAGAAAAATAATAATAAGTAACCAGGGTGATGCCAGGGGGTAACTTCTGAAGGTGCCACTATTTCCCTGCCACTAACTCGCCGCATCCTCTTAGTCTCTTGTGTCGTTTTTGTTTCCTTTTCTTTTATTTCTTTCAAACGGGGCTGGAGAGAATGAAAAGTGTCAGCAGCATATTAGTTATTCAGGAGCTCGTGCTGTCTATGAACAAGAGACAAACAGATGGCCAGATAAGGGAGTCACCTGGTTTCAAAAGTTCCAGTTTCTGCTGAAGGAGAGCAAACCGACAGAGATGTCTCACTCAGGAGCAATTACCGCCAGGCCCGGAAAGGGGGCGAAGACCCCGAGTTGAGCTAGTGACTAGCCACACTCCCCACACCCTGTCTGCCCAGTCTCCCCTAAACCCCACTCCTGCATTCTACATAGTAACAGCTATTACAGAGTATCCAGTTCCACGAGGCAGGACCAGACCACCCCCATCCCCATCCATCTTACTGTCCTGCTGTTACCTAGACCTTCTTCCAATGTAACCTTTTCCTACTGATTAGTGGAACCTTCATTCCACGCACTCACGGTTTCCACCACCCCTCCCTCTCTGCCTCCCTCTTAAAAGATTTTGGAGCCAGGGAGACAAGATATGCAATCCTCTATCGGGAATCCTGTGATATTAAAGATCAAACGTGGCATCAATGGAAGACCAAATGCTTGGGGAACAAAAGGGGGAGGCTGGGAGATGCTCATCAGCTAATTACAGCTGCAAACATTATGCAAATTTATCTTGGCACAGAAATGGAGAAAGCGAGTTTAAGTGTGGAGATAATGCTGGAAAATTGAATGTTCATCTGGGCATGGGAAACGGCCCAGTAGGTTCCACTGGTCTGTCTCGTCTAGGGAACCCCATTCTTCTGCTCCCATCAGATCATCTGCACTTCACTGGTTGGGGCTGAGAAATTAATATTACTTGTAACTGATACTTGAAGTTCTTGGAGTGATGTGTCCTGAAGAGAGGGAAGAGAAGAGAGGAAAAGGGAGATGAATGAGGAAGGGGAGAAAAGAAAAAAAGAGGGAACCCATTCAGTATTGGATTCAGAACTGGATCTAGAAGTCTGAAGTCCACTGTAATGAGGCCGAAGTGAAATGAAAGATAAAAGGAAAGTAGCCCAGAAAATGAGATGTCTCCTCTACCACTACCTCAAACCTGATAGACCTTTATAATCAGAATTTAAGCTTTTGAAAAAAAGTCGTCAGCTTCGTGTTTGCTCAAGAGTGTGGGACAGGGTCAGAAACCGACACTTGAACTTGAGATAGAAGGGAGCCCTGGTTAGACCCAGAGAGGGGAGCTGCAAGGTGGGAAGGGTGACCACTCAGGGCTCTTCCGTGGATCTGAGCAGCGGGGAAACATCTCTACAGAACCTCATCCCTGTTTCTGCCTCTGCTGCACGCCCATTTCCTCCGTCTTTATCTGCCCATGTCGTTGACATCCTTCTCTACTTAAGAATTGTCTGGGAAATTATGATCCCAGGAAACAAACTCCATATTCTCACATTTCAAGAAATAAACTTAATTTTTAAGTGGAGGACAGAAGGAAGACAATAAGAACTACAGCGAACAGAAAATAACTAAAAAAACCCAAAAAACAAAAAACCCAAGTCCTCTTCCCACCTCCCTGTACAAAAATGTATTGCAACCTAGAAAAATGTGGAGAAGTTCAGACAAGCAGTATTCGGGTGCAAGCCATCCAATTACCAAGAAATGATGATCTGACGTCAGGAGGAACAATTGGAGAGTGAATATGTATGAATTTTCTCTCACTAGTTTGCATATTTGCAACGATTGTTTAATCCAAGCAACCAGAAAGTAATCAACAGGCACAAAAAGCTTAAAGAGCAAATTACCAGTGACTCCTGCCCCTCTCCTTCCCAGAGCCCGGATGTTGCTAGTGTTGTCAAATGCCGGGAGGGGACTGCTGGTTTAGCCTAGGATTCTGAAATCTGTCCCGTAAGAGGCAAGTGAAGCCTGTTGCGTTTAGATGGCTTTTGTTCTTTTGGCATTAGGACGAAAGACAAAAGAAACAAAAATGCCAATTATTGGAACTAATTAGCCATTAAATGAGATGTGTGTCCTCTTTAAAATGGAAGGAAGTTGAGGATGGGGGGCTGGGAGAACTTACCCACTCTTGTTCTCTAAAAATTAAACCTATGCATATTCTTCATGTGTTAACAAACAAAGCCAGGAAAGATAGATATATATATCTCAGCGAGTATCCAGAGGAACTTGGAATTGATTTTTTTTCCTTGTTTACTTGGAATGGTGCTGGACTGGGTAGCTAAAATGGGAGTTGTATGTATGGGGTTGAGAGAGATGATGAGGAGAAAGAAATCTCAGAAAAATTAACATTATTGGTATCTTTCTATATAAAGATGCAAATGGCATTTTATCTTAACTTGGCCCTGTGCTTTAGTCAGAATTTATGATTAATTATCTCCTTTTTTGTAAAAATAAATCATGTTAAAAATTAGGATCTCGGCACTGGGAAGAAAACTAAGTGCTGGTTTCAGGTCGATCTTGTTAATTTCAGCCTGAAATTGACACACTAATTAAAGAGCAGCATGGTAAAGCAGGAGGAGGCAAGATTATACCGAGCTCTTTTTTTTTTTTATCAGATCTACCTTATATTTTCCCAATTAAAAACTGCAAAAAGCAGTTTCATTGCCCCGGGATAAAAAATAAGGGCCCCCTTTTCACAACGTTGGCCATCACTTTCTACCATCAGATTCATTGTGATGTATTAGATGCAATAAATTATCCCATGTAACAAAACATTGGGAGCTGAAAGGCAGATAATCTGGAAAGCAGAGATAAGGATTCATTATTCCAAATCATTATGAATCCAACGTTGCCTCTGACTTCTTTCTTAATCAGCTCCTCTGATCCTGGATATGTGAGCAGCACAGATAAGGAAAGAGTCGTTTATAATTCTCCACCTCGTCTAATATTTTAAAATAAAGTCAGAGGCAAGAAAACGCCATAAAACACTGGTGAGCAGGCAAGCGCCGAATGAAAAATCACTTCCATGTTATTATATCCACAGTAAGATTTAATTAAAATTCTCCACATCCACGTGCTTTATTTTCAGATAGGATTTTTTCCCATCACGTAATAATTGATAGGAATTTGCAAACGGGGCTATTTATTTAGGGCGCCTGGGTGGAAGAGGTCTGAATTTTTTTTTTTTTTTTTACATTTCCAGTCGTTGCTTTTGAAACTTTCATTTAAGACATCCGTAGTTCCATAGTTCCATAGTACCCAGGTCCCCCCATCCCCCACCCCGCCTCCCTCGTCACCCGCCCTCAAACAGGCCAGTTCTTGGTCAGGAAAACATCCTCAAAGTCACAGTCCTGGAAAGTGGGTTTAATAAAAATGTTCTGTTTAAAAAAAAAAAAGGAAAAAAGGGAAATAAAATGAAAGAACTGTGTTCCATGCCATTACTCCTCTAAAACTTTCCATATTCCTCCTCCTCCATATTTATAATAAAATAAATCTCAATGAATGGGATTAAAAGATTCAAATTTTTAAACCCAGGCCAGTATTGAGTATGTTGTCCTCTGGCAGAGTGCACTTTAAAGACCTAAGTCAACCTGAGAAGTAAATGTAGGAAGGTTTAAGAAAATGGAAAAGGGGAGTGACCCTAAAGTGTAATGAGCAGAATGAAAAATATCTCCCATGTTTTGTGGAAAGAAATAGGATATTAGGACCCCCAAAAAGAAATACAGTATGAATATGAACCCTCCAGCTCTATGTAGAATGACTCGAAGGGACCACACCTTCTCAGGAAGATTGGAGATTCTGCTAGCGATGATCTCTTCCTACAGAGTCTCCTCTTTCTTATCCAACAGGTCAACTTCATATCTCCATAGCCGTTGCAGAGATCTGGACCCGACCTTTTCGTTATCTGTTAGTCATTTACTGATCCATCTTCCTCCATGTGCATGTGCCCTTATTTTAAAAATCCAATCAAACTTGTGGCCTTGACAAACTTGCTGAATGCACCATGAGACTTGCAGCAGTGGATGTTGGTGCCAATTAAGATGATACCTTTCCCCCAGGAAGAGTCTCCAAAGCCAAGCTCTGTCCCCAGGCCCAGAAGCAATTCCATCTCTCTAGCTGGCTCTAGAAGGATAATTGTCTGCCTGGGGTTAAGTGGCTAAAAGGCCAAGTAGGGGCTGCACAGAGGGAAAATGGAACCGGGGAGCCTGGAGCAGGATTCAGGAGTGTGGGGTACAGGGTAAGGGACCAGTACTAGGGCTTTCACGTCTGAGTGGACTTGAGCCGGCTGGTCTATGCCTTGGGCTGGTGCTCTTGGTACCTCACACCAAACTCTTCAGCAATCACAAAACTCCTCATCGGAAAGGTTCACTCAAGTCTCGGAAGTGGAACAACTCTGTTCCCTCAGAGGGGTTAAGTTAGGGCAGCCTGTGAGCCACCCGGTCACCACCATCTCTGGGATATACCAGACAGTTGCCCCTGGATAAAAGAGTGTCACTTTCTTAGTCCTCTCACCTGCACTTATACACACACACACACACACACACACACACACACACACACGCAAAGATTTGAACCACAAATTAGTGAGCTAGAATGGTAGCTTTTAAAATTCATTAAAGCAACATTTTTGCAGTGTGCCAGGCTGATGTCCACGGATCGGGGAGTGGGACTAAGCGCCCGGTAAAACCCCCCTCACTTGTTTATTCTCAGAATAAATTCTCTCCTGTTTTTCACCCCCCTTCCTCCTTGCCTTCACAGCTCCCCTTGCTCTCCAGGAATAGTTGGCCTCAGTAACATCCCACCCCTAAGTCCATCCTCAGAGCCAGACAAGACCAGAAGGCTGAATCTTGTCCTCTTCTGACCACTGCATTGAAAAAATAGTTCTATTTTTATGGAATCATTTGGATTTTCTTCTGAAGCTCGAGTCTCTTTTCTGCTAAAGGTAGAACTGGGATGATGGGGGAGAGGAGTACATGCTCGTCACTTTTAGAAGCCCCCTCAGACCTGGAGAAAAGAAAGTGCCCGCATCAGCAGAAACGAACTCGGAGCAAGGCCGCCAGACGGACGCGAAGCAAGCAGAGCGAAGGGCGCCAGCGCAGGGACAGGGTGACAGAGGGTGGGTGGGAGGGGGTGGGAAAGCCAGGAAGAGAGTCCACGTGGGTCTCAGGCGGTGCCTGTGCGGTGCCTAAGGGAAAAAAGGCTTTCCCGTCGTCCGAGGCAAACGTGGGGTGGGGAGAGGACGAGGTGGGGTCCAGGGGGTGGGAAACGTGCAGGCACCCTGAGCGGAGCGGGAAAGGAAAGTTTGGGGAAGGACGCAAATGGCCACACCGGCCTACAGGACCTCGGGCCGGGGTATAGCTAACACCCTGGCCGAGAGACAACTGGCGCCACCTGGGTGACAAATGCGCCCTCCCCGGGTCTCTGTCCTAGTTCCCATCCCGCAGCTGTCCTGGAGAGACGAGGCAGTGTCGGGACCCTCTGGAGGCGGCCGGGAGGTCGGCGACATCCCGCTTCCCAGGTGCGGAGGGTTCCTGGCACGGAGCAGCCCCCACCCCCACCCCAGGTGCGCCAGGGCAACAGGTAGGGCGCCAGCTGGCAGGAGAGTGGCCGTCCAGCCTGCGTCCTCGAAACTCGCGGAAGAACGTGGCTCGGCCACTTGGTGGCGGCAGGCTGGAGAGACAGGCCAGGAACGTGGGGGGGGGGGGCGCTCGGGACGACGGGTGAGCTTCGGGGCTTGCTAAAGGGCAGGGAGACCTCCTTCTCTTCCCCCGGCCGGGATGCCAAATGACATGCGTCCTTGGCCCCGCTCGGCTTCCACGCGCCCGCGAGGGTGCGCGGACAGGGCGCGAACCGGTGGGCAGACCGGCCGGTGCTGTGTGGAGGGTGCTGCCCCCCCCCCCACTGGGGGCGCTGCCCAGGACTCGCGGTGCGCGCCCCCACTCCTGCTGCAGCTTTACCCCTGCCCCGCCCTCCCTGATCCTCGCCTGCCTCCATCCACACCTCGCCCTCCGGCCACAGGACCAAGTGCCCGGTCCTGCCCGGACGGCCACCCCCCAGACGCGTTCTCCGTGAAACCGGCCAGCTCCTTCCCACCCAACCGGTTGGAGCAGCTGAAACTTCTTGGCTTCCTGGCCCAGCCATGGACAAATTTTGTTTTATTTCTCCCCAAAGATTGATTTATTTTTAAAGTCACTTTCTATATTATTATATAAATATTGTGCAGAGAAAACTCTACCTGTCAAAACAAATGGACCCTGACCTTTCTACCCCAATGTTTATACAGTTTCATTTTACTCTCCCTGAAATTTATTCAGGACACATTCTCTCCGTAGATGATTTGATATCCTCGCCACCGTTGGGGTGGGGACGGTAAGGAGCAGGGCGAGGGGCTTGAGGGGAGGGCTGCAGTGTACCTGGTCCTCAGTAGCCAAAGAGGGAAATTTTCCTTCAGATATTTTGTCGCTGGATGCTTTTGATTCCTGCTCCTCTATCTTGCTTTCCATGAAAGTAGATTTCCTCCTGGGATTCATCCTCAAAAGAGTTGAGATTCCCAGGGAGCCCCCCAACCTCTGTCTAACCACGTGGCCATGGACACCCCGACTTCCACTCTTGCAGTAGAAAGGACAGAGGGGAGAGTCAAGCCCAGCCTAGGAACATCCTGCCTGTGACTTTTACAGCCAGCTGCGGCTGCAGAGCGATGAAGGTAGGGCCTGAGTTTTGGAGATGTCCCCATCAATTGAATCACGAGGACAGTGCAAAGGGAGAGAGAAAGCCCTGTGGGACAGAGGCAATGTTTGCAGCCACTGCTAGCCATTGCTAAGGACTGTACCCTTACTCGTTCCCATTGGGTCCCCGACTTATTCCAAAAATGGGAGGAAAATGCCGCAAATGTGTTTATGCATTTGGTAACCACTCGGTGTGCACCACCGGTGACATTTATAGTGTTGATTCCAAGGGTGTCAGAAGACAGTAGGCTGGTTTGGTTGGCGCCAGGGACAGGTCACATTTCAGGCAGTCTTTCTCACTCCCCCCCAACACTCTCTCAGTTTCACACACCCCTGATGTGTGGTTTGCTTGTTTGCAAAAGGGGGGTGAAATTCATTCCCTCCCTCTTTCGTCTTCCCTCCCTCCCTCCCTTTCCCCCGTCGCAACCCGGAAGAGCTCTGCTCTCCTTAGTGAGCAAGGGAAGGCGGAGGGGAGGGGGCTCGAGGAAGGATGCGCAACACCCAGGTTTTACCTCTCGCTGGAAGCCCGCCTGAGATGCGGTGAGCAGTTCCAGCAGCGAGGACGCAGCAGCAGCAACCCGGGAGCTCAGCCTGTCATTTCTGCCTTCAGATCTCTGCGGCAAGTGGGGGGAAAAAATAAAAAACAGCTGGCCCTCAGGAGCGAGCTGCCCAGGTCAGTGAATTCGGCTCTCTCCCCTCTCTCACTCTGCACGCCCTCTCCCTGCTCCACGTGGAGGGAATTAGAAGGAGGTCTTACCTCCAAAGGGACAGCTGCCTCTGGAAGAAAGTGAACTAGACCCCAGATCTTATTGTTCTTTCTGGTCACTAGAAATGTTTGGCTTTCTGCAGTGACCTTGGGTGAACGTGGTGTGTGAGTGTGTGGATGTCCTCGTTTGGAGCAAAGAGCTAGTGGAACCAGGAATGCAAAGAAAAACTGAGCAGAAAAACCAGAGCTGGTGGGAATGCTTGGGAAGGGCTAAACACACATTTCCCGAGGCAGGGAGGGAGAAGGGTTGGAGAAAATAAGCCATTTGCCCAAGAGTCTTCTTCCCGAGGTGGCTGCAGTGTTCAAGTGTCAATTTCGTGTTTATTTTCCTTGCTTACAAGTGTATGTTTAGGCTCATTGTCTCTGCATATAATTAAAGAAACAGATGTACACTGTGGGATAAACTTGGAGCCCAGATGTGTAGGCATCTGGCCCGTGGGGACATGGTGGTTGGGAGGCGCCTTTGCTTCCAGAAGCTCTGAGGGTGGGTGAGAAAACCACAGCTTCCCAGAGAGGATGACCAGGGCTGTGAGGAGTTGAAGGGGCAGGGACGAGATCTGGGTTTATCTGAGAACGCTGGACTCACAGACCTCCAACACCTTGCGTGGAGGTAGTTCCTCCTATAGACTGATAATATGAAATGTCACTTGTATACACTTCCTCTTAGATGGGACAGGAGGGTGCCTGAGGAAGCTGATTCTGCCAGAGCAGGGATGGAAGTGAGTCTACCCGCAGCATGTTCCCTTGGTTTGGGGTCCTTCTCTCCTCCCCACAACCCACATTCACCAGGACCCTGGGGGTGTGGATGGGACAGGAGCAATGCTGAAGGGACAGGTTACGAAGCAGCATTTCTCTGGTCCTTCCATCTTTTAACAGTTGCCGCAGAAAAGGGGCTGGTGTGCTGCTCCTCCTGTGCCAGGCTGCGGGCCGGAGCGGTCCGGGCTGAGCAGGTTGAGTCCATTCAGATATCTATCTGTAAAAGAGATGTTTGGGGGCCGGGCTGCTCTTTGCAGGGAGGGGGCTGACCCTTAAACAGTGTGCCACTCCGAGAATAGAATTGTTTTCTTCTGGTTTGAACTTGGGTCCAGATGTGGTGTCAGTTCAGACAGATCAAGACCCAAGTGGGTACCGGTTCGTTTCTCTTGGGCTGCGGTTATTGACTGACAGCAATAAAATAGAGGGCTCAGTTTCTAGGTGCAAGCCAGTTGCACTGCGAGGCTCGAGGTTCCTATCATGAGAAGGCAGCTGGACTTGGAGGGTGGAGTTAGTGGCTTTGGTCCACAGCCCACCTTCCTTTCTGTCCAAGCTGCCTCTGCCAGCCCTAGGACAGCGGTGCTGCGACTGATCAGTCCTCTCCAAAAACATGGACTCAGGCGAGCTGTATTTTTCTTTATTTACTGTTTTTCTCTGCTTTTTTGCAGAAGACCTATGAGGTGGGAGTCAGGCAGGGTTGCACTGAGGTGTAGGAGAGGGGCCCTGGGCACGTCTTGGTGGAGTCCCTTTGTTGGGATGCCCAGAGTCACACAGAGAGCCTGGGGAAGGGCAGGTACATGAGAGCCCCGGGGCTGAGGCCCCTTCTGACAGTTTGTGTCCTGAACCTATGAAAGGTGGCAGAGAATTAGAGATCCTGATTACCTTTGTGGGTCCAAGTGAAAAGCCTTCTCTGTTCTATAGTACTGAGTTATTTTAACCATTTCTAGGCTGGGCAGAGGTGTTGTCTCATTCTTGGTGTCTGAGCCATTTACACATACATGTCTGTGTCTCTCCTCTTAGTCTGTGTAGACCGACCAAATATTTCTGATCTCCACTTCTTAATGGCTGAAATAACTGGAGAGAAGCGCTTTGCAACTGTGTGGTGGGGAACCAAGGGGCCCCTCTGCCTGGCTGCTGGGCCCTCTGGGACTGCAGGTGCTCAGGCCAGTCCAGTCAGTCTGATGGAAGGAGAAGGAAACACTTGCCAAAGTGCCGACTGAGGTCCTGCAGTTGTCCATGGCTGAGAGTCCGCAGGCACTAGCGGAAACAGAGGCACAGGTTTGATTGCTGTTTTATTTTATATAACAAATTACCAGAGGTCCATGAGGTGGCAGGCGGCAGAGGGCCGAGCACGAGCCTGGGCTCCTGGCTGGACGGGCAGCAGGCAGAGGACATCCGGGCCAGTGAAGGAGGGCCATGAGAAAGGTGTGCACAGACCCTTCCACTTTGCACCTCTGAGCCGCACACACTCACAGATTTTGCTGTGCAGTCTCCAGCGTGCTTAGAGACTGGAAAATTCTTGTTTTTAGAAGCCCACTTCTACTTCTGCCCTTTCCAGGATGTACACAGTGTTACCCTCCCCACATCCTCCTGAGCCTTGCTGCCAACACCCCCCACTCCGGACTCCCACGGTGGATGGTCGCTCAACAGTCACATTCCTCGGGTTGATGTAGAAGAGTAAAAACACAGCATCCCCGAGACACAGCCCACCTTTTCGGTCTGAAATGCCAAACGAGAGTGGCTGAAGCTAGCATGAGAGGCCCGGGATGTCAGACGGCTCTGAAGATGGGTACTGTAAGGTGGTGGGCTACACACTAGCAGGTCAAGGGGAGTAGGCAGGCAGCTAGCATGGGCGGACCTGCACCCCACGGGGCATCTCCTTTCACCTGAGACACACTAGGACCTGGGTGCCTGGGTGCTGCGGCATTGCGGTCTGACGGGCCTGCAGCAAGGAGAGGCCAGTTCTAGAACAGCCAGTCTCTGGCTAAGAATCAGAAATGTGAGCCGAGCGAGGGGAAGATAAGCAGCCAGCGGGCTCTGGAGACAGGTGTAGCCCCGCTGGGACATCTCCATCCCTTCCTCTTCTCCTAAGGCTCCCCCACCTGTTCCTCAAACTGACCAAGCCAGAAGGGAGGGTGGGGGGGCGCAACCCTCCTCCGGGGTGATTCGAATTTCTATCAACCCACTCTCCAGAGGAGCTCTTTCCTACCGAACCCCGCCCCCTAGGGCCCCACACCCCCTTTTCACGTGAACATCTTTGAACCCAAAAGCAGCAATCTCCTGCCTTCTCCAGGTCCATCTCCCGTGTTCTGCTACATACCGACCTACCCAATTTTTATCTCGCTACTATTAGGGTTTTTTTTTTTCAACGGGGTAAAGGCGGTTGGGGCGGAGGGAGCATCCCTCGAAGCCGGGGACCCCCCCGCACGGCTGGGACTGGAGGCGGAGTGCGAGGGGGTAATCTCCGAGCATCTCTTCTCTCTTTGACTCTCCACACAGCTCTCTGCTCCTCCTGGCCAGGGCGGGTTTCCTTCCGAGTTTTAAACGGTGACAGATGAATAAGCAAAAAACAAAGAAAAAACAAAAAGGGTGAATCAAACCACATTTCACCGCCAAAGAAGCGGCTCTTTCCACAAGGAGGGAAGACCCCAGGCCCGTGCGGTTGGGCTGGGCGTGGGAGCCGGGAGAAGGATTGCGCATGTATATAGCTCTTTTCCCCCAAATTCTAAGGGTTTCTCCCCGCCCCGCATCCATCTCTAGCATCCTCCCGTTGACAGTGAGTTTCGGGTGCCTTTTTTCCTCCATTTCCCCAAAGTCCTTGCTCTCTGTTTTATTTAAAAAGAGTCAATCTTGCTGAGCCGGACCCCACAGCCAGCACTGCCCATATTTTCTCATTACCCTGCGATTTCGCTCTCCACTCTGCATTTCACCTCATGCGGGACAGAGAAAGAGGGCACGGGTGGGAGCTGCAGGGATATATAATGCGGTTTAACCTGTGCAGGCCGGGGCGCCCCGCCGAAGAGGGCTCCCCCGCGGTCCGTCGGCGCAGCCTGGCCCGGCGGTGGCGCCCTGGGCCGTGTCCCCGGCATAACCCTCCCGCCCGGCAGCCGGAGAGCTGTTTATACAGCTTTACCTGTGCTGTTCTCGTATCCAGTAAAAATCCTTGCCGGGCCACGGTAACCTAATCCGGGGGCCGAGACAGAGGAGGGGGTAGTGGGGCTGGCTCCGGAGGCGAGGGAGGTGTGTACGCGCCACAAGCCAGGGTCTCTCTTTTGCTCCTCCTCTCCTGGTCGGGAAAGAAATTCGGACTTGATTCGGGTGTCCGAGGAGGGGACCCAGGGATGAGGAGGAAGGAAACTCGTTTCCATGTCCCGCTCCTCCTGGCTTTTCTAACAGGTCCTGAAAACTGGGGCAGCGGCCGCAGCCCGGGCGCGCGCTGCCAGAGGCACCACGGTCCCAGGGGCTCCTGGCAGAGGTTTTGGAGGCCGCGACCGGTTTCCCGCCGCGGCCCGGCTCAGGTTGCCCTCGTCGCAGTCTCCCCCCTTTAAATCCCACACCTAAGACAAAACGCGCAAGGGAAGGAACGGACACCTCCCCAGTCCTCCCGGACAGCCGTGGCCAGTCTTTCTGAGCGCCCTGGCCGAGGCTGCAGCAGGCGCACCGTATCGAATTAAACGCTGCTCGGTGCTTATTGTCTCTCGCTAATTGTTCTAACAATGGCCACTGTTTAGATGGAGACACCCAATTAAAGGCCTCGCCGGACCGCGATTGGTGGCCCGGGAGGATCTGGGCCCGAGCCCGAGGCTTGCAGACCGCGGGGACGCGCACCCGGCTGGCGAGGGGCGCCGGCGCCGGCCTCGACACCTCTGGCCTCCACTTCCTCCCCAGACGCTCTGCTACCACGACCGCTTCACACCATTTTTATTGACCGATCGCAGCCGAGGAAGATTGATCGAGCTGGAATGGGAAGGGACTTCTCCCCTCGCCCAGGTTCGCCAGGGCCTCGGGCCTTGCTTCCCTGGCTGGCCTTTGGTGCCGTTCCGCGCCCTCCCCGCCCCCCAGCCCCGCAGGTTCCCGGCTTCATTTCAGTCCCTAACAGCGCGGCTGGGTCCGCCCAGGCCGGCGCCGCGGCTCCAGGGGGAGGGACGCGGCGGCGCGGCCCGGCTCCGCTTCTTTCTCCCGCCTGCAAATATTTGCTGCCTCGCTGGAAATCCGACTATTTCGCGCGCGCTCGGCTTGCAAAGTCCTTAAGTAAACACGCTCAAATGACCGCCCCGGGCGGTCTGAGGCACGCTCTCCACCCCTGCGCCGGATTAGTAACTTTAGGACTTCAACCCCGAGGCTCTGAGTCGCTGGTTACCCGCGGCGGGAAGCGTTCGCACCCCAGGGCAGCCTCTTCCCGCATCGCGGCCCCGCGGAGCTCGCCTGGTCGCGCCAGTCGCCAGGGTCGGGTGGGTGTTGCTGGCTGCGTGGATTTCCGCTTTCTGGGTCCACGACGTCAGGGCTGAGGCGGCGGAACCCGCTCTATCTACTTGCGCCAGGAACTCCGTTTCTGCGGGGACCAGGGGTTCCCCACTTCCACCCAGATAGGGTCTCTGCGCCCCAGGGAGGGCAGGTGGGAGGGACCTGCACCCGGGCATGTGTTTGGGTGTGTGTGTTGGTCCCAGCCTGCCCCAACCGAGGAGGGAAAGTCAGACTCCATTTCTTACCCTTTCCCCAAGAGGGCACACATACCCCGCTCAACTTGACGCCTAAAGCAGCCGCCTCGAGGCCTGGGGTTTCAGATAGGCCAAGGTGGCTCCCGCTGCCCCGCGCTCCGCACCAGAACCGGGCTCTTCGGAGGGCGGTGGCCGCGCCTCGCTCGCTCGGCTTCAAGAGGCGGGGGTCCCAGGCGTCCAGGCCATTCGCCAGCCCCTTACCCTAGAAAGGGAGGCCTCGCGCACTACGGGAGCCCGGGCTCTACAGCAAGGGCGGCGGCGGCAGCATCCTCTGTCGCCTCCTGTCCCCCGGAGCTCCGCCGGCTGCTCCCAGGGAGGGGGGCGTCTCGCTGGACCCCGCCGGGAACCGGGGCGCGGCAGGTCTGCGGGAGGACGCCGAGGCGTCTCCGCAGGAGGCCGGAATCAGTTTTGTGGGCTCCGGCCACGGGAGAATCAGGACCACCTTTCCCTCCTTCCCCGGCCTCGAGCCCCCTCCCCTCCCCCGCCGCCCGCCCGGGAGGAGGAAGCCCGGCCTGCATTTCCCGGCTAGGCGGGTCAAGCCGGCGCCGGGCCGGGCCCAGACCCCAGCAGCCCGCCCGGCTCTCCGCCTCAGGCCACGCGCCGCAGCCGCTCCGGCCGCGCTCCCTTCCCCCTTCCTTCCCCGTGGGTCCCGGGCCCGACCTCGGCCCTCCCTCCCGGGCATCCCCCTCCCCTTCTTGCCCTCCCCCCTGCTCTGTGTTCCTGACTCTGGGGCTGGGCCCGTGACGTCAAACCCAGTGTGGCGTCGGCGAGACTGGCCGGCGCGGGCCATCAAAAGAGCAACGTCCTCTTTCCCAATTACCCACTGTCAGTCCGGGAACAGGGGCGGACCGGCTGGGAATTACATGTTAAATACCCCCTACAGGCTGGCTCCATTACCCCGGGCATCCAGCCCCAGGCCCCCCACCCCTCTCTGCCTGCCCCAAACCGCCCAGACTAAGAGGGGCCTTCAAGACATTTTATTTTTTCAGGGAGGGGTGTGTGTGCCCCTTTCCATCCCAGTGCGGTCCCACTTGGAGTTGACTGAATTGAAACGAATAATCCCCATCTCTGCCACTACCGAAGGTACCAAGGAGGCGCCCTTACAGCGGCAGGTCTCCTTGCACCGACGTTTGCGTTTTGTCTTTTAACATCGTTCGTAGCTTCAGAAGTTAACATGTTCAAGTCCTGGCGTCAGTGGCCTTTTTGTTGGGGGGGGGGGTTCTGTAGGATGGCTCCCTTTTGCTCTTTCTGGGGCTTCTCGGTCCGGGTGCCCAGGACCAACACTCTACCTTAGGGGTTTTGGGGGTGGCTGCGAATTAGGGTCAGGCTAGTTGGCATCCGCAGCCTGAAGGACGTGTGAAGAAGCACCTTTCATTTTTTTCTTGCAAGTTCCATCCTTAATCCGGGGCTTCTCAGCAAAAAATGTGCGCACGTTCATCTCTCCTTGTTTATAGAGTGGTTTCCGGTGAATGTTAGACAGCAGCTAAATAATTAAAAGGTTTTGAGAGCGCCGGGGGCAGGAGGAGAGCCTGGCAGTTTGGCCCAGGAGAGATGCGTGGTCAGAGTGAAAGGAAAATCGATGCTCCTTTACCCAGCCACCCTATCCGGAGACCGACTAAGTGCAAAGGCAATGCAGGATGAACAATTTATTTTTAAAATCGGAGATTTTCTTCCTGTTTTATGTGTAGAAATTCAACCTTGACTTCAACCAAGCATCGGATTTTTTAGAAATCGAGGAGCCCACAGAAGGTCCAAATCCAGGACCGGAAGGACCCGCTCTTACAAACGTCTCACCATCTTTCTACAAGGATCGAGTTTTAAAACAAGGCCTCCACATAGCAAGTTTGAAGCTGAATGTTGACGTTTTCCCTTCCTCACTCGCTCGGAAGGACTCTTTCAGAACTGACTTGTAGGGATGGCTTCGATAAGGGTCTGTGAGCAAGTTTATGGGGAGAGGAGTGAAGAGATGAAATACAGTCTTCCATTCCAGTGACCACCCCCTCTCTAGTTCTCAGTCCAGTCGGGTGGAGAACCCACATCCTCTCCTCGCACACAGTGCCCTGGGGCGGACCTGGAGTCTTCTCTTCCCGCCTGACCCTGCCACCCAGGCCTCATTTTCGGGCTGTTGGCTGCGGGAGCCTCAACGCCGCTAGGGGATGCAGTGGCTCAAAGGACCAAAAGCGGCCGCAGAGGTTGGAGCCCGCGGGGCGGGCACTCCGCGGCCGGGCCGCGGCCCCGCCCGCTGATTGGTTGTTCGTGGCCCCGCCCATGCAGCCCCGCCCCCAGGGCTCCTCGCTGCCCTGCTCCCTCCGCCCGGGGCTGCGCGCTGGGCTGAGCCGGCGCCGAGACCCGGAACCCTGCCGGGGTCGCCGCGGCGGCCCGCCCGGGAGGCTCAGGTGAGGGTTGGCGGAGGGGATCGGCTACCTCAGCAGGGGGAGAAACGCCGGGGCCGGAGTATGGAGGGAGCTAGGCGGGGCGAAGGGCGAAGTTTGGTAATTGGAGCGAGGACCGGGCTCCTTCTGCCTACTCGGGTTGTACTTGGCGCGCGCACGAGCTAGGCTCCAGCTCCCCTCCCCGCTGTCATCCATCACTATTGTCAGTCAAGTCAAAAGCACACGTCGATTACAAATATTATTAGGGCTGCAAAGGACAGCTGCAACAGCTGAGGCGTTTTCACAGGAGAGGCTTGTGAAAGCTACGGGCCAGGGAAAGGGTGACAGGGACAAGAAAAGCAGTTCGGACGCATCCCAGTGCCTGAAACCTCATCCTCTTGGGAAGCCGGACCGAGGGGCAGACCTTAGAGAACCTTAGCATGCAACATGTATTTTTTTTTCTGATCACTTTTACGTGCACATAACCCCCAGTTGATAAACTCTCCGAAATTCCCTGGATTGACTAATAGTAATACTAATAATAACAACAACAAAAAGTGAAAGAAAAGTCTGCCGGGTGGAAATTAACTTTATGAATGGGGCAGGACGTTCTCCCCGGGACGGAGTCGTCCTCGCCGGAATGAATCGACTTGAGCCAAAACTACATTTAAAGGGCCAGAGCGCGAATTCCCTCCTGCGCCCCCTCCGCCCCCTCGCCTCGGCCGGCCTCGCCCACCCTGCCCGCCGCCCCTCCGCCCGCGGCCGCCCTCCGCGGCGCCCCTTTCCGGTCAGTGGCGGGGCGGGAGGAGGGGCGGCGGGGCGGGGGTGGGGGTGAAGTCCTGGAGCGGGTTTGGGTTGCTGTTTCCTTGTGCCGGGGATCCTGTCCCCTCCTCGCCAGCGCCAGGCTCCTCCCCCTCGGCGCGGATGACACTAGAACCTCCTTAAGTTGCGTCGCGCCACAGCTGTCTGCGAACACTGAGCTGCCTGGCGCCGTCCTGATACTTTCAGAAAGAATGCATTCCCTGTAAAAAAAAAAAAAAAATACTGAGAGAAGGAGAGAGAGAGAGAGAGAGGAAAAGAGGGAGAGACGGAGAGAGCGCGAGACAGAGCGAGCTAGCTACGCAACCTGACCGAGCAGGTCACACGCCTCCTCCTCCTCCTCTCCGCTCCTAGCTACCCAGGTTGGTACTGTGACTTTTTTTCTAAGTTTGATTCACACCCTCCCCCAACTTGGGAGGACTTTTTAAAAATTAAAACGCAGGTCTGCTTTTGGGGGAGGGTTTCCAGTGGGTGGAAGGAAGGTCCCCCACTGGGGTCCCCGAGGGAGGGACTTGTCCTCCCAGTTGTAACCGCTCCATGCGCCCCGGGATGTCCTTGGAAACCCGGCTGCTCCCCTGGCGGTGTCCCCGCGCGCGCGTGTGTGTCCCTGTGCGCAGGGCTGGCGGGCGGATCCAGGGGCGGTGGTCACCTCCAAAACTCAGGTGCTCAAGTGCTTGCCGGATCATCCAGGTCTCTCCTTCTCTCT
Organism: Hystrix cristata; assembly: GCA_004026905.1. Taxonomy (NCBI): domain Eukaryota; kingdom Metazoa; phylum Chordata; class Mammalia; order Rodentia; family Hystricidae; genus Hystrix; species Hystrix cristata. The sequence continues at coordinate 3,758 of PVJO010005665.1, read as the reverse complement.
CTTGCAGGTGACTCCGAGCGCCGAGGAGTCCCGGTGCCGAGAGAGGACTCCCACTCGCAGAATTCCAGCATCTTCGTCCCCTTTTTACAATTTGGTCCTAGTTTCGGGATTTTTTTCCCCTTCCTCTTCTTTTTACCAAACTATCCCCTAAAGATTCCCCCCATTCCCCAAACCTCCTTGGCTCACCTTTCCTTCCCAATCTTCCCGGTCCCCCACTGAGAGCAAACCATTAATCGACCCTCCGGCCCTCAGACGGCCGGAGCCCGAGGACCTCCCAGGCCGACCCGCCCTCCCTCTCCGCGCGCGGGTTCCGGGCCCAGCGAGAGGGCGCGAGCGCAGCGGAGGACATGGAGGTGACTGCGGACCAGCCGCGCTGGGTGAGCCACCACCACCCCGCGGTCCTCAACGGGCAGCACCCGGACGCGCACCACCCCGGCCTCGGCCACTCCTACATGGACCCGGCGCAGTACCCTCTGCCCGAGGAGGTGGATGTACTTTTTAACATCGACGGTCAAGGGAACCACGTCCCGTCCTACTACGGCAACTCGGTCCGGGCCACGGTGCAGAGGTACCCTCCGGCCCACCACGGTGAGTGCGCTCGCTCGCGTGCGGGGACCCTCGCCCAGCGCGCCGGCGCGCACGGTCGGGGAGACCGGGAGGGACTCGGGCTTGGGAGACCGAGCAAAGAGCCCCTAAGTGTAGTTACTAGTTCATTTACGGAAAAAAAAAAAAAATTGGGGCCCGGAAATGAGCGAGGAAGCCGTCTCGCTCGTTGTAAGTGTGCTTTTAAAGAGTCGCAGGCGTTTCTCCTGGGTGAGGTCCCTCGGGCCTGGCGCTCACCTGGCGCGCGGAGACGCAGCCCTCCGTCCCCTTGCGGTCGCAGGTTAGGGGAACGGAGGGCCCAGGCGCGGGACGCCCAGGCGCTGCCTCCGCGGGCCGGGGCTCCGGGGCCGGGCAGCCGGCGCCCACCAAGCCGGCTTTTGACTCGCCTCTTCCACAGGTTTCGCGCTTCTCCGGTATCTCGCAGTTTTCTTAGGGGGCGTTCTGTCAGTGACCCCGCGTTGGTTTCTCCCGGCACATTTTTCAGAGAGGCCCAAGAGACGTTATTTATTCCACTTCTCTCCTGGAGTTTTCCCCAAAGCTAGTGCATTTGATTTTTAGGTTTCTTACCTACTCTTCGCCGAAACGGAATTCTGGTGCTTGACTGGGTTTAGGGGGAAAGACTACTGTCTTGAGTTTGAGGAATTTTAGGTTTCCAAGCTTCCCGGCTGCACAGAATTTGCCTGCGTCTTTGATTTCAGGTTGTCTCATTGCCTTCTACAACGCTGGCCCTAGTCTCTCCTCCGGCCTACTACAGTCCCCTTAGTTTCCTATGTAAGATTTAGGATACATATCAGGGTTTCCTTTTAAGACGGAGCAGGTCTAGGTGCCTTTTTTTTTTTTTTTAACCTCTTTTCACCCTGAGAAGTTTAGGAGAGTTTGGAAATGTAAAAAAAGAAACCCAACTCCGAGTAGTTAGGGGGAAAAAGCTCTAACACTTTGCAGCTGTAAATATTTTCCTAAAGAAGAAATAGGAGCAAAAATTTAGAAGGAGAAACCGTGAGGTTTCCTCAGTGCAGACAGACGCAGGATGGCCTTGGTCCCCCTACTCAAAGGTGGCTTTGGCGGCAGTGACACAGCCCCAGGAGTCCTCTGCCCCACAGCCGCCAGGTTTTAAACAATCATTTTTGCGGATGGGGCGCTCTTTGCCTGTGTTCTGTGCAGATCAGCAGTTAAGTGGCAGTGCGCTAGATGCAGACCTAATATTATTTACCATACTACTTCCTGCATAAGCTGAATCTTAACCCTTGCTGTTCAGAGAACTCTCTGTCTGCCTCAACTCTCCTCCCCTTCCTCTCAAGATTTTAGTTTCAGTATTGTTCTTAGTGGTTGAATAGTGTGTTAACTGGTGAGGCAGGTACTGGATTAAGAGATCAATAAGTGTGTGGATTTGCACTTGCAGTTTAAACAGACTCCTTTTAAAGACCATGGACATGTATGTTATGACTGCCTTAAAATTGTGTATTTTAAATGAAGGCTAAACATACTCTGTGTGTGTGTGTGTGTGTCGGCCTCAGTTTATTTTTGGTGCTGGGGATCGAACTCAGGGACTTGTCTTGCTGGGCAAGTGCTCTAGTACTTGAGCCGAATCCCCAACCCCTGGCCTCAGTTTAAAATATACACATAAACTGGAATTTTCTATCTCGGGCTCAGGTGGAAATTCACATTTGCAGTGGCAGAATCACTGCTTGTGGTCATATTTTCTCCTCCTGTCGGGTTTGGAAGGGTGAGAGAAGCAGGAAAACTCCCATCCCAACCTTGGAAACTTTCAAATGCTTGAGCAATGAAAATTTCCTTGCAAATTCCAGTTCAGGCCTTTCGGCAGCAGTCTTGTCAGTTCTGAGCAAGCACTGAAATTCGGTTTCTTGGAGCTAACTCCGCAAGACTCCCTGCATTTCTCTGGAGCCTTGTTCTGCCCTGGGAGCTGGGCCTCCCGAGGCAGGGAGTTCTCTCCTGGCGTTGAGCCGTGGTTTGCCCAGGCTCCATCTTTCGGGTCTCGTCATTCACAGCTGACTCTTATCAGGCTGCATGGGCTTAAATCTGGGGTGAGAGACTGGCTGCCATTGAAAGAAACAAATAAATCAAGTCAGGTTCTAGAGAAGGGACTTCAGGGAATGTGATTTAGACTGGGTATCTGGAGAGGCAAAATAAGCCAATGGGCCTTTCTCCTCTCCTTCCCAGCGCTTCTCTGGTGTCAGGCACAGGCCCTTAGTTCTGCTGGGTTTGGTGGGACCTGGGTGTGGGAGAGAGGGGTGGACAGAGTCTGCCGGGACCCCGAGGTGTACGGCCAGGTACTCTGCCACCCACAGGGACCTCTAGAGAGCAGGCCTGATCCAGGTCCCAGCGGGCTCTGGGGGGAGCTGGGGGAGAGTCTCCAGGTACGTCTGAGGCCTGCTCTCACCTGCATTTCTCTCTCCCGGCCCTTCCCGCCTTGGCCTCCGCGGTGTAGGGAGCCAGGTGTGCCGCCCGCCTCTGCTGCACGGATCCCTGCCCTGGCTGGACGGCAGCAAAGCCCTGGGCAGCCACCACACCACTTCGCCCTGGAACCTCAGCCCCTTCTCCAAGACGTCCATCCACCACGGCTCCCCGGGGCCGCTCTCCGTGTACCCTCCGGCCTCGTCCTCATCCCTGGCGGCGGGCCACTCCAGCCCGCACCTCTTCACCTTCCCGCCCACCCCACCGAAGGACGTCTCCCCGGACCCGTCGCTGTCCACCCCAGGCTCGGCCGGCTCGGCCCGGCAGGACGAGAAAGAGTGCCTCAAGTACCAGGTGCCGCTGCCCGACAGCATGAAGCTGGAGGCGTCGCACTCGCGCGGCAGCATGACCGCCCTGGGGGGCGCCTCGTCGTCAGCCCACCACCCCATCACCACCTACCCGCCCTACGTGCCAGAGTACAGCTCCGGACTCTTCCCGCCCAGCAGCCTGCTGGGGGGCTCCCCCACGGGGTTCGGATGCAAGTCGAGGCCCAAGGCGCGATCCAGCACAGGTAGGAGCCACCTCTTCTCTGGGAGCTCGCTCTTGCTGTGGCCTCCCTCTCCTGAGTCAGGGTGGGGCGAAGGTGACCACCAAAGGGGCCCCTGGAGGAGCCGGGGAGGGGGGGTGATCCAAGCCCTCTGAGATTGCTTTCTTCCCATTCTTTCAGTCTGGGAAGAATGAGG